>JAOVVB010183863.1:0-11189 GCA_028570985.1 Heterobranchus longifilis | reverse complement strand
TCGATGAGAACCGTTTTTGTAATGCGTCTAAAACAAACATAATCCAGGAGAAAATAAGTTGCTCCCAGAAACGTAATTGAGAATGCAGTTTTGTTGTATGGGCACGTCATTTTTAGGAGAGTAAGCTGCTGCGGGAGACACACGTGCAGACAGCAGAACGTTTAGTAAAGAAAGTATCAAAAGAGCTTCAATTTCTATTCTTGAACAAAATATATAAAATCAGGCATTTTCAATGACCCATGTCTATTTTCAAAAACTTTCAAGGCCTCGTGAGAACCCTGTATAAATATATCTTTATATATATATTTCACACTAATGGGAATCTGGAAGTACCATAACATTTTTCAAACAACAGAATGTTTTTTCTGGAAAGTACTGCAGAGATTTGGTGCCATATTTGTTAATAAGAAAAGTGTTAATACGGTAGTCTGACAGTTCTACTGATTGCATGTTTTGTTTTTAATAATTGAAGGGTTTACCACTACAAGCCAATTATATGAATGTGACCACAAGTGCATTAACTGACATTTTGCTGTGAGGAGCGTTATTTAATAGCACAGAACGGTGTCAATTATTAATAATAATAATAATAATTGCAGTGTATGTTAACTGCATCCGCACAGCCAGGTTATGTAACAAACTCATACTTGGATGCCAAACTGTTTTCATGATGGTTAATATTGCTGTGAAACAACTTGAGTACTTTGTGAATAGTAGCTGCTCATAAAACGCAGTGATATTATGAGAGTACTCGGGTGGTGCTTAAAAATAGGGCGTGCAAAAGATGTGCATGGAATTACCTCTTAGTGCAATATTATACATTATTTTGTATATACGTTCTTATTTATATTTCGCAATAAAAATGTGGCTTGCTTTATGTTACATCAAGCATTGAGCTCTAAAGTAGTGTATCTGTTACAAAAGGTAGGTCACATTGTTATTAAATGTGTGTGAAGTTTGAGCATAATAAATATTTTTGACAATCCTTCAAATCTTTCTTGTCTGGCTAATTTATATCTATTTTTTTTAATAGGAAAATATTTGATACAACCAATGACAAACATTATTAAACACTACTATTGTTACTACAATATATTATATTTTTAAATTATTAATAGAATGCTTAAAATGTACTGCTAAATCATTTTATTTAACATTTAACCCTACCATATGGGACCTTTTTTCTTCTTTCAAATAAACCTTTATTGTATATTTCTTTGCGGTATAATTTAACATTCATCAGCTATAAAGCTGAACCGTAAATAATAAGTAATTTTTGGTAAATATACTGGGCTGCTACATGTTATGCACTTCACGGCTTTCTTAAAATAAAATACAAATTACTGAATAAAGGCATTATTATTATTAGTATTATTATTATTATTATTATTATTATTACTACTCTATATAAGGTCAAACTGATTTTAGGATATTGTTACTCCAAATGTAGGCTAATACAATTCTTATAGGCTAATGTACTGCTAAGAAATAATTAAACATAACCAAGTTAAATATGGGACTTTTTATTTTTATTTTGTTAAACCTTTATTGTATATTTTTTGCTATAAAATGTATTCAACAGCTGTTCTGCTGATCGGGAATTTATTTTTATTTTTTTTGGTTGGTCTAAATATAGATTGATTTTATTCACTTCACTGCTTTCTTAAAATTAAAATATAATAACTGAATAAAAACTATTAATAACAGACAACATTTTCACTTTTTGCCATTAAAACGCCAAGTTTTACACATTACAGTTAATTAAAGGTGATTTAGGATCCATTTCAGATTTTTTTTTTCAAGTGATTGCCTAAAAACCATAGAAATGTAACATTTTATTTTCAGTGTCAAAAAGAAAAAAAAACACTATGTTCCCGCCTTCTTATTTCCCATTGGCTCAGTGCTGTTCGCGTTTACATTCAGACCAATCACATTAATCGGTAAGTTTCGGCTTTTCTCGTGGACCAATGAGACTCAACCAGGAAGCTCGACGACAGAATTCACGCTGTTGAACACTACTGTCAATACCCTATGGTGAATATTATTGGCGATAAAACACTACTTTAAACTATTTGTAGTCAATCTGCTCTTCCTGGTCAGTATGGAGGTTTGTTTTCTTGTCTCAACACTGCTCTCTGTGCTGCTTTTCAACCGTTTTCCGGTGTCTCCATGTTGCTAAACCCGTTATCGACCGGCTAAAGTTCACATTGCTAACATGCTAACAGCAGCATGGAGCTAACGGATGTAGAGAAGTGTTGCTGTGTCGTCAAAATATTTGAGGATATTTCAGCAAAGAAAGCTGTGAGCTGCAGCGGAGTTATCGTCCATCCTCAAGCTGGAACAGTGATATGCAGCGGCGTCCCGTTTTCCCGTTTCACCACCGACAAAGAGCCCCTCTCCTCCGCAGACCACAGGAGCTTCCTGACCCCGCACAGCTTCAGCGAAACACTTAAAATCCGCGTCAGCTTTTCTCCTTCTGAGCGAGGTTTGGCCCCCAGCCTGGAGCCCGCAGCACGGAGCAAAACAACACCTCACCGGGAGGCTGACGCACAGTTGCTGATGCTGGTGAACTGCCTGGAGTTCAATCAGGCTTTCCAGGCACTCTTCCAAGATGCTGACCAGTGGCGTTTCCATGGTGACGGAGAGGATGAGGGGCTGCTCAGAGATGCTCAGTTCCTCAGCTGGTTCGCTGTACTCAAGGCAAGAACCTGCCAAAATCTAAAATAAATACACCAATAAATGCCATTCAATGTACTAAAATAATATAAAATATAAATGTAGGATTTAATTAAGTGATAAAATGTGACATGAATTCATATTTCTGTTTCAATTTCTGGATGCATTCATATATAGTCACTGAGCGCCAGAGCGCACTCTGGCACAAACTGGACCGTAAATTCGGAGTGCTGTTGGAATGTACCGTTCAGTTACTAATAGCGTGCACACACCGGGCGCGAATAAATTAATTTGCGCAAAGGAATTACATATAAAGACGCGTTTAGACGCGAGTTCCGGTCGGGCGGTAATGACACGCGAATGATGCAAATTTGCTCATCGCGTGAGTTGAAATAACTTCCACGGCGAGCGACGGGAGTACTCGCGCAAATGAAGCGATCAAAACAGAAGATTCCAGCGTCCAAACTCGCGCGAATTAAGCGTCTGGTCTGAACACACAGTCAGACCACCACACTCTCTGAGTGGCAGAGGGTGCGTTTGTAAATCCAATCTGACGCTCTTCACTAAAATGAGAGCACTGTTGTTTGATGAAACGGAGCGTTCTGTCTCTACATGAATTACAGGTTAACGGTTTAGTTAAAAACACTACGCTCTCCGGTGCTCTGCTGCTCCGTCTCATCAGACCTCTGCTGCTCCGAGAGTGTGCTACTCTGAATAACTGAACGGTACATTCCAGTAGTGCTCCGAATTTACAAACAGTCCAGTTTGTGAAAGAGTGCCCTCTGACGCTCAAAATTACGATTTACGAACGCACCCTGAGCGTACTCTGGCCACTCTGTCTGAGGAGACGGAGCAGCAGAGCGCCGGAGTGCAGTGTGTTGTTAACTTGAGCATTAACTTTTACTTTTTATTTATTTTATTCATTTTTAATTAATTAATTGATTAAATTTAAATAAATAAATTAATGTATTTATTTATCTATTTTCTGTATTACTTTCCCTTTGCATTGTCCCCCCTATTTATTTCCCCAAACATTTATTTCTGTATTGTATTCTTTATACATTTCTTTATGCATTTCTTCTTCTTTATGCAAATGAGGAGTCAACTTTTCACCTACTGGTTGCTTGACATCAGCGTGCAGAGATCGACTATACATGCCTTGCTCCAACACACGGCGGGCTCACTACAGAAACGCCACCCTCATTTGCATAATGAAGAAATACTGCATAAAGAAATGTATAAAGAAAATATTACAGAAATAAATACATTTGGGGAAATCAACAGGGGGAACAATGCAATGGAAAAATAATACAGAAAATAAATAAACTAAATTTAGAATAAAATAATAAAAAAAAAATTCAAAAGTAATAAAAATGAAGAAAAAAATAATAAAGGGACAGTCAAATAGGAAAGTAAATAAATAGGGGAATTAATGCAATAAATAAAGAATACAATTAAACCAGAAATATCAATTTATGTCACATTTTATCAATTAATTAATGCCTGCATTTATTTTCAATATTATATTTGGTACATATGATGGCATATTAATTTATTTATTGAATGATTTATGCATTTCTGATTTATTTTGGCAGGTTCCGTCGTCTCTAAGTGTGGTGGCAGACGGCAGTCCGGATTCAGGGCCTACACCGTGGCAGAGCAGCTCCTCTCTACAGAAGGGCTGCCCCGTCGTTGCATGTGGCTCACCTTTCGGATCCCTCTGCGTAGATCTCTTCTCCAGCACCCTCAGCAGAGGCATCATCAGCAACCTCACCGGAGAGGACAACACCGTCATCCTCACAGACGCCCGGTGCCTGCCCGGCACGGAGGGTGGAGGCTTGTTTGTGGCGAAAGGCGCAGGCGGCGTGCGTCTCGTTGGACTGATCGTGTCTCCGTTTGGTTGGAAGGCCAACGAGTGGATCGGCCTCACACTCGTCTGCTCCGTCCACGTGATCTTCAGGAACATCATCCGCTGCACGAGAGGTCAACATCCACTCCCGGACGTCTGGCTCCGCCCAGGAGAGGCGGGCCTCCTCATGTCCACCGCAGCGCAGTCAAAACCAGCTGTTAGATGTCCCACTGTGTGCTTTGTGGACAGCGGACAGTTCTGGGGCTCGGGGGTGGTCGTCGCCTCTCGGCTGGTCGTGACCTGCCGCCACGTTGTCAACGGGAAGTCGACCGTGACCCTGAGGTTCCATCACGGGGACAGGTGACCGCACATAAATAAATAAATAAAACTTTTTCTTTTTTTTTTGTTAGAAAAACGGAACCTGTAATGATGCAAAAATTCCTTCTCATGTCGCAAATCATCATTTGCAATATCAGTCAAAATAATCGCAATTAGATATTTTTTCAGAATCGTTCAGCCCTACTGTAAGGTTCTCCGCACTACAACCCAATCACCAGGATAAATGTTGGCATTGTACTAAAGCTGTTTTTTTTAATGCATTTTTTATGCTTTTTTACTTACGGATACGAACTTAACGGAGCAGTACCACTGGAAATGGTGGGGGCAGTGTAGAGACATGACCATAGAACACTAGGAAGACATTTAAAAACAATGCCGGAACAGATGGTATTTAATATTATTATTAATATTTAATAGATGTAGAAATCTATCAATGTATTTAATGGGCTCTCAAACCAGCGGCGTCTGCAACGCTGCCTCTTTTCCCTCTTTCATAAGAGGGACATTATTACAAACTCCTCCACTGTCCTGTTTGTTGTTGTCAGAAACTTTTTGACTCTCTGTTGCCCTCTGCTGGATGTATCGCTGAACATCTAAAATAAAGGATGCATGGAAGTATGTGGGCAGTGACGGTGACATCGTTTGAAATAAACGTAACAATTTTCACACATAAAGGGAGCATAAATCAACCATTAGGCACAAAAACCACTTGGTTAGAGGTAGGAAAGGAAACGTTTTGGCTTAAAATACCCGTTTATCACCAGAACCACGGCTGGAAATGTCCCGACGTCTTGTTAAAAAATACCTATTTTTGTTGGTCTCGAAAAAGTGGTTTGCTGCTTGGCAGCCGTCGTGAAGATTGCCTAGATTTCACGCCATCCACCGCCCCCCCCCCCCTCCTGATGAGAAACTCAGCTCGTACTGTCGGGGAATTTTACCACGGTTATCATTAAAACCGGTAACAGTTTCGTCCCTAGTTACAGTAGTAATTCAAAAACCCATAAAACCGTTCTTATTTGTACGTGGACTTTGGTGATCTCACGTTAATTGAGAAAATGCTGTGAAACGCTGAGCAAAGCCTAGAGCTGAAACACGTCTGTGTGCTCTGCTGCTGTACTTTATTAAAAGTATTATATACTTACATGCGATGACTTCATTTGGCAGTTGTGTGATTTTTGGGTCAGCACTCATTAGACTCTAAAGACAACTGAGTGGAGCACAACAGTTCTTAGTCCACCTCTGATTAATCAGACAGAATAACTGAAAACACCTGTGTGTGTGCAGGGCCTCTGAGCTCAGGTCTGGCACTCGATGATACAGAATGTGTAATGTTTGCTGTTTGTTTCTGTTTTCACAGAGTCCGTGATGTCGTGGCTGATGTGCTGTTTTCCACTAAAGCTTCGTCAGCGTATGATCTGGCGTTGGTGCAGCTGAGAGACTCGGACACGGAGGCTGTGGTCCCTCCAATGGCTCACACTTACAACCCAGGTTTGATTTCAGTCTAATGGATACAGTAGCTTTTAGAGTAGGGATGAACCATTTAGAAAAAATACCTAAATTGTGAGTATTTTGACTGAAATTCCAATTGCGACATGATTTGCGACATTAGAAAGAATTATAATTTTTGCATCCAGAAGCCCTGAGAGGTGAGCAAGATTTTTTTTTTTTTTGCCAGGATCATTTTTCTAATTTTTCTAATTCTCATCTGTGAAAACAGGTGATTTTTTTTTCAGGCTCAGTTTTTCAATTTCTTTTTTTTTTTTCTTTTTTTTTTAGAAACTTGAGCCTGTTTTCACAGATGGAAAAAAAAATAGAAAAATGTACCTGGCAAAAAAAAAGTACTAAACAAATAAGTCTGTAGAACATGATGTGTAGGCCGGGACATCTCTGCACCACAATATTTAATTTAAAATGGTATTGTGACACACATTTCGCCTTATATTGTGCCACCTGCGATTTGAAAATTGCAGTAGGGCATATTGCGATTTTGATAAAATTCCGATTAATTGTTCAGCCCTACTTCATATATATGTATAAATCGATAAAAATCCTTTAAAAATACATTTTCACCAACAAAACAAAATGGAATTAATGTGCTGATAAGTAATAATACGTCTTTATGGCACCAGAGCATCTTTGTTTCTACTGCAATTAAAAAATATACAGGATGAATGCTGATCTTACCTGATGCTGCCTGCAGGTGAATCTGTAGTTGTGGTGGGATACGGTGGTTTGGGTCGGAGGTGCAGCCCGTCCCTGACCTGCGGCGTCCTCTCCAAAACCATCAGTTGGAAGGAACGGCCCGTCATGCTTCAGACCACCTGTGCAGTACACGCAGGGACCAGCGGGGGCGCTGTGGTGCGCACACGCTCCGGAGAGCTGCTGGGTGAGAAACCCTGCAACTACAAATTACTCTTTCTGATCAGCGGGGGGCAGATGGTGACCGTAGAAAACTTCACTGCAACAATGCATCACATGCATGGGCGGAATTTCCACTAGGGACAGTTTTTGAACCCCCCCACTTAAAAATAAATGATATATATAAAAAACAACAGGATTTTTACTTTTTATGATCCTAAAACTAACATTATATTAAGAAAAAATGGCAGTAGTATTACAGTATTTCAGCAGTAGTATTACAGAAAAAAAAACCTGCAGGGATTCTGGATCTGTGCATCTGGATTAAAAAAGATTTGATGCCTGTGGTCAGAGGTGTAGATTTCGGGGGAACGCAGGGTACACGTGCCCCTCAATATTTAGAACATGTGCATTTGTCCCCCCCTCCATAAAAACATGAATGTAGCAGAGGCCTTTTATTTTTGACAAAATGAAAGACATTTCCACCATAAATTGTTGCAGAAAAATTCACCAGAATGCAGGAAATTAAGTGTTTGATGCTCAATATTTCCTGGGGGAGGACCCTCAGACCCCCCCATTTCATATGTGTCTCCCCCAATGTTGAAATAAAACCTACACACTAGCCCGAGGTTTAAAATAAATGTATAAATAGACAAATAAAAGCTTATGTATGGAGGTTTTATTTAATAGCATTTATTTATTTTAAGATTATTTGACAAGGACCACATACAATAAATATACATTTTAATAAATACATTTGTATCCCCCCCACTTCTCAAACTAAAGTTTCACTCTTGATCACATGTAGAGGGAAGGCACGCACACAGGCACGCACGAGATAGCTCTTTCTGCACTGCTGCTGTTTTTGCAGTTTTAAGAGTATAAAAGGATGATTTGCTGTTTTGCAGGTATCGTATCCAGCAACACAAGGGACTTTGCTGCCAAAGTGACCTACCCGCACCTCAACTTTAGCATCCCAGTGACTGTTTTTCACAGATTGTTGCAGCGCTTTCACCACACAAAGGATGTTAAGGTGTTCGGAGTGTTGGACACCACAGAAGAAGAAGTCAACACGGTGTGGAGGCTGCAGGGCGCACAAAGCAAACTATAACTACAACACCTGCACCTCGAGACAGGCTAGAGAAACAGATTAGATGGTTAAATCCATATGGATTATATGCAAAATCATATTAGATCATCAAATTGATATTATACACAAGTGTACTGCATTCTCCTGAGAAAAAAATATTTGCCCTGTTTTTTTCTGAATTAACAATATCATTATCTCAGAAATTCTGAGGTAAATTTTTGTGGGGAAAAAAAATCTGCTGTTTTTCTTAATTAACAAGATAATTATCTTTCATTTTGCTCGTTTTTCCTCAAGAAGCTCTCGTCTGTATGGAGTACAGCTGCTGCTGCTGCCATAGAATTTCTGAGATAATTATCATGCTAATTCAGAAAAACAGGGCAAGTATTTTTTTTTTCAAGTGAATGCAATACACTTCTGTAATATTATGTGTAATATAACTTAATATGTTTCATACCTCAATTTGTTACGAAGACAAAGTCAGATCTGAAAGAGTTAAATGCAACTAAAACAAGAATCATTAATTGTTAATGTTTATACGCTCACTCAGAATCATGCAGCAAACTGTGAAATATTTATATGACCACTTACTGTTGAAACAGCCGAGTTACTTTAATATCTGCAGAGATTGTTTTATTGTACTGTAATCTAATGTAATTATATTAATAAAACAGATTATTTTGGTGACATTTTGCTGGATATATTTCTCTACACAATTATTACAAATGACCTACATTATGACAACTAAAATACAGTGGTGGAAGAACTATTTAGATATTTTACTATATATAGTGTAAAAATACTCTGTTACAAGTACAAGTCCTGCATTCAAATGCTTACTCAAGTAAAAGTACAAAAGTACTAGCATCAATAAGTACTGAAGAATTGCAATTAAAAGACCCCCAGGGGTCCTTGAGGGGTTACAGAGGGCCCCCAGCAAAAAGAGGAATAATTTATTTTCACTATAACTCCATCCATAAGTAACACAATGACAGCATGTCCGACTATTTCATACACTTTCTGTAATAAAACATCTAAAAGCTCAAAATCCTGTCAGGTGGGGGTCGAAAGCTGCTGAAATAACAAATAAATATACAGTTTGGGGAAATAAATAAATAAATAGGAAATAAATAAGGGGAAATGCAAAGGGAAAATAAATACATCAATTTAAAAATGAATAAATACATTTAAAAAAATCTATATAAATAAAGGCAATAATAAATAACACTTAAAGTGAATAAATACATTTTTAAAAAAAACCATTTAAAAAGTGAATAAATAAATAGGGAAATTAATACGAAGGTTAAAAAAAAATAAAGAAGGAAATGAAAACATAAATATCAATATATGTCACATTTTCTCAATTAATGCCTACATTTATTTTTTAATATTTGTGGTATATTTGATGGCATATTAATTATAATCAAGATATTAATGTATTTATTTTTTTATTTTGGCAGCTTCTGTCCTCCATATTATTGTTTTTATTTATTATGTTTATTTTTGCCTTTATTTATAATTTATTCTAAATGTATTATTTTTAAATGGATTTATTCATTTTAAATGGATTTATTTATGTATGTATTTATTATTTACCCTTTGCATTACTGAATCATAAGTAATTGATGTGTACATTATTTTTGGCCTCCAAAATATAGTGAAGTAGAAAGTATCATGAAAATACCTAATTGAGTACCTCAAAATTGTACTTAAGTACAGTACTTGAGTAAATGTACACTGTTAAAATAAAAGGAAGATAAAAAGATCTAAAGGACTGAATAAATCAAGATTAATTACACCTATTTTTCAGTACGTAAATCCAAGAAGCACCATATAAAACAATGACAGAAAAAGTTAGTTATTTTACATTAAACAGCATCAAGAAAAGACATTGCAATTTTCCTCGAAGTATGTGCTAGTATTTACACCTGGATCTGTTACATGCGGCTTGTTTTCACCAGTGTGCCGGAGGAATATTCAGCATAACGGCTGACAGGTTGCTGGAAATGATTGGTCCCTTTGGGAAGACTTATTGTGTGTGCGTGTGCGTGTGCGTGTGCGTGTATCAGGTATTCAGACATCTGTTGGCAGGCAGACCCACTCACAGATAACACATTTACGCTGTCACCCACTGGGACGTTACCGCTACTGATTTCCATCATCACCGAAACGTGAAACTGAGAAATGACATTTCAGAGGATTGGATACTGTCAGTTTTTTTTTACAATGCTAAGACAAGAATGTGCTTGCATACAGTGAAATCATACGGTGAGGCTTCTATTTCACTGTTCCCAGACTGCACAGGCTGAAGCAATGTCCCGAGGAGAGCTTTCTATAGGCATTGTGCTGTTAGAAGTGCTGATATGCAGACCTCTGGGTCTGTATCTCATTTCTCTCCCAAAGCTATACGCTACACTCCACTGCAGAGAGAGAGGAGCTGACAATAACATGTGCTCCTCAGAGGATAAGTCACACAGAGAGAGAGAGAGGGAGGTTTCTGTCTTCCAAATGCTAAGATGGGCTGCAAAAATGTGCAGCACTTTTTAAACATGTATACGTTGGTCAACGTGTTGTTATTTATGATAATATCTGTACTTAAAGAGTAACGAGAGACCCCAAACACTTGTTTTCAGCTGAAAAACACGGGTATTTAGTGGTGTTATTGATGGATTCAGGTCCAAATCTTTTTAGTGCAAAGTATTTGAATTATACATACAGGGAGCATCAGTTTGTAGTTTCAAAACGCAGAAATGAGTTAGCATTTTAGCACTTCCTGTTCCTTCGTCTGGAAGTCGGTGTGTTGTTTGAATGTGTTTTTGTTTAGACGTCTGAAATAAGGTCTGTGGTTAACACAAGCTTCAGAGATTTTAACATTTTGTT
>JAOVVB010183842.1:0-11189 GCA_028570985.1 Heterobranchus longifilis | reverse complement strand
AAGCCACACGGTGGCTGTCTCAAGGTGCTAACTGTATCAATGTGCAATGTTCATGGTGTAGCAGTGTCCTAGGTGCTTTTGGAAGGTTGCTTTTGGAAAGACAGAGCCAAGCAGAGGACAGGCAGACGCAGCAGGCTTCCCTTCCCCCCACAGCTCTAGTCACCCCACATGCTCATGTGGAAACCATCAACAGAAACACACACGGACCAAAATGACGCAGACATATTAACACTATCAGCAAGACCTACAATCAAAGCTGCAAGACCTTGAACCGGATTGAGGACACCGCTCTCATCAATAAATCTATTCTGCTTTCTCGCTGTCATCGACTGCTGTTCCCTCTCGGAGGAAGACCATCTGATTGACAAGCGGTTTCGTATCCGCAGTCGCTTGTTAAAAGTTTAAATAGAGCATTACGCTCTGCTGAGCAACAGAGTGGCCTTTAAATAGATCCATGTGAGCTGAAGAGTTTTGATAACAAACATCATCAGCCTGATTAATAGTCATGGGAATTATTCCCTTCCAAGAATAGTCCAAAAAAAAAAAGGCCACACTGCTCACCTCGGTGGAACAAAACATGAAGTTGTCACCGAAAAGTTCAGATAGGTGAACAACACAATACAAATGGTCCAGTGCTTCAAAGGTTACCTTTGTTCAAGGAGTAGTTTGACATTTTGGGAAATTCAGTTATTCCCTGTTGCTGCAGCATGGACGGAGCTCCATCACCCAAACAGCAGGTTCTGGTGAGGAAATAACTCTACAGTCACCGTAAGAGTAATATCTCTGGCCAGGGTTGCTGTGAAGCTCGTCACTAACGTCCGCAGAGTCCCTGATGTTGTCAGAGCTGGACTGGAACATATCTCGACCTGACTCGTCACCTTCGCTTCCTGTACCAATAAACAGCTGGAGCCACAGTTTACCCGGCTCTGTCTAAAGGTTCAAAAACAAAATAAAGCTCACAAACTCAATCATTTCCTACCACATTTTATCTTATTTAATCTGAACACAAACACAAATATAAACAAAACGTTGTGGTTCTCATGGGGAGTTGCTGGAACTATTTCTTGACCGGGCAAGTGACTTTGTTTTGTTACGTTTGGACAGAGCCAGCTAGCTTTCCCCCCCGTTTCCAGTCTTTATGCTAAGCTAAGCTAAATGAACCACCTGCTGGCTCTAGCTTCATATTACAGACATGAGAGTGGTACTGATCTCCTCACACTGTGCAAGAAAGCAAGTAAATGCATCTTCCAAAAAGTTAAATAATTCCTCATGATCCAGAATATGTGGGCTTATTTTATTCAAAGCTTTGTGCCCAAAGACAATATTTAGTAGGAAAAGGAACAACATTTGTTCTGATCGTCTAAAGTCCTGAAATCTGCTAGGAACATACTTTGGGCAAGTATATAACAGTACAACTCTGAATCTTTTAGATCACATGAAACATCACTCTTTTATCAATAGTCAAAGGATTTTTCAGGATTTTTTAAAAATTAGGAAAAATGCTAACATTGTGTTTATAGTAGCACCCTGAAAGTCTTGTCTTTGCTGACCTCCAGTGCTCGGTTTAACTTTCCACCTGCTGCAGTGATGTACAGGTGTACTGCAGGACCCAGTGACATCACTGCTGGGTGTGGCTACAGGTGCAAAAGAGCACACCTGACCACACCTATCAGTGATGACGGGTGTGGTCAAAGGTGAAACTTTCAACCAGAGAGGGCAGCAAAACACAGCCGGGTGTTAAGTTACTAAGCCAGACACTAAACTTGACTCGATATTTTGTCACTGGACATCAGTCAGGACTTCAAAGGCAATCCATTTAATATAACTTGACTGCCTTGGAGCCACAGCTTTTGACTAAAATTGAAGGAGTAACCAAGTAAAGATCTTATCATGCAACAGTTCTACTGTTTTTATTTTGAAATGCTTTATCTGATCTTTTCAGGAGCACTGAGCTTTCAGAGTGAAATAACCAGATGATGTCTTGAATGATTGGACCCTCGCGTGTTGTATGAAACAGAACGGACATATCACAGTACTGAGATGGTTCTTGTTTGCGTCAAGTGACAATTAACATAAAGAATTCTGTCAGCTGCTGGCAGGAGCAGATAAATGTGACGTTATCCGTGTGTGATGTTTGACTTAATGTCTATGATGATGTAACCAGAAGCAAACGTTAATTTATTTTCGGGGGCACACAGACAACAGGCAGTGGCATTGTATCTTTAATCAAAGTCGACAGATTGGTGTACAGAAAAAAACTGCATATAGTACACCAAACAAAGTGGTTGTGGAGGAGTTCTGCTAGTATGTAAAATCAGTTTGTTCAGTTTTCTTTAAACCTGTGGTGTGTAATTTGATTTACCTGAGCAGAGCCTGTCGGTGGAACCAGCGAGTGAAAAGCCTCCAGCAGGTTTGGATAAGGTCAATGGGCCAAACCACTGAAACAGAATCAAAAGACACGAGTCACCCCTGGTTTGTTCAGCGGACCAAAGGCTGTACTCCAATGAAACAGGTAATAGACCACCATGGTAGTATTACAAGTTTTGTTGTGTTGGAAAAGCATGCAAAAAGTACTCAAATTAAATGAATCTACATCAGTATGTTTTCAACTCATTCTCATTCTCAACTTATCACATACGGACGCTTGATTGGGAAATTAAAACCAGGGACATTTCCAGTTTGGCAGTCCATATATCATTAAAATATCCAAAGTATGTATGAAATACAAAAGGGGGACAATAACAGTTTCATGTATTTTGACCATGGTAACCATGGTAACTGTAATGAACTGTGGTGCAGATAAAATTGGGTAAGCTACTAAGTAAAATTGTAAAGCGTGTCTGAAAATTTTGCATACCATGGTGAGAGAATCTCTGGGAAACTATGGAACACACAATAAAGAAAATAGTCAAACTACAATAGTTCAATACTGTGTTTGTAAATTAGACTACCTGAGACGGACAGACAGACAATTTTCTAGCTGATAAATTTAGAATATTTAGTTCACTTTCCTCACATTTGGGACAGAAATTTAACCGGTAGGCTCTACTGCCACATGAAATATAATTTCACTTTGCAGTCTGATTTAAAATGGAGAGTTAGAAACGGGGACATTTACAGGGACAGCTCCAACTCGTTTTCCCGGGACAGTCCCTGTTTTTGGTGGCCTGTCCCCGGAAAACCAGGACGTCTGGTCACCCTACACTGTGGTTAACGTTGTAAATTCAAACAAAACTACTTGGTTATGTTTAGGAAAAGATCATGGTTTGACTTAAAACAATTTATGTTTGTTATATAACTTAAGTTACATAAGCAGTCAATGTAAATAGATCAGTTTTTACTTTTGGTTTCACATGGGACACAAACGGTTTTCTACTGGGTGAAAGTGTTTGTCCACTCCAACCTCCTCCTTACGCATACTATCTCGCTCGTTAAACTATATCACCTGACTTCTGGAGCTCTTGCTCTGAGCATATTGCCACGGATGGGTTTACAGTGGACATAGTTTAAAGCCCGGAGTGTCTCATACAGATGCTAAGAGGTACCTTGTGCGTGACAAATCGGCAGTATTTGATGACCTGGGGATGAAAACGGTGCGTCTAGGTCATATATCAATGACACAGTTGCAATATTACCTTCACAATTTTAAAAGGTCAGTGGCTCCTTGTTCAGCAGCTTTGTTATTCCAAAGAACCAAAAGCAAAAATGCAACAATTAAAGTACTAAGCAATAAAAATGGCATTTTAAGAGCATAAAATAAAATGAATTACACATAATGATTCAGTAAATGGTGTCAGCTTAGTGGAAAGGAATTAAATGCCATGTCTGCATGCAAATTGTCCCTAATAAACGGTATTTTATGGTTCACTCTGTTTTTTTCTGTCTGCTGAATAATGCATTTAATCATGTAAGTACGGCAGTGGAATTGTAAAACTGTGAGAGAAAGAGCATCTGACCACAGCCAGAGTTTACAACGCTGAGTAAGACAACATCTGCATGATTGGACTGAGCAGTTAGAACAAAACTAGTTTGTTGCTCCTACAGTACACTGCAGGCATCACTACTCTCCTTTAAACACACACTGATCACAGTGTTTACATGCAGACGTTTGGTACAGTGGTTCCAAATTTTTTTCTGCAAGAAGAACCCCTTTTGTAGATATTTTCAAGCCCCGCCCACAATGCACCACAGTCTTAGACACGTCTTTTGCTTGCACACTTCTATAGAATTAATTTGAAACATTGCCTGTAATTACTACAGAACTGCAATTTCAGTGTGCCAATTTTTAAGTTCAGAGAGGTGGACACTGACCCCCCTGTGTGTTGCTTTTGCTAAGCAGCCTGTGGTATCCAGCAGTGTAGTGTGATGGACTGTACCTGCCATATCACGGCTCTACAGTCAAACCAGGCTGCCCCACTGCTAAGCACTGAAGTCCAGATGGCTGAAGGTTTTGCTTTATTGGATTGTCCTTGACAGGAAAAAGGGGGGTAAGGGAGGAGAAAGTCCATTGCAGTTATTTTCCCAGAAATAAATACAAGCACACAGTGGGTAGATGATAAGATAGCCCACATACTTCAGGAAATGTATTCACTTTCTTGCTAGATGAGAAGACTGAGTGTCAGAGTTTGAAGTGTCACTGACCAAGCGTCGGGATTTGACGAGTTAGGAATGAGAATGTGTTGAGATTTCAGGAAGTGTCATTTATATCATAAACACGAGTCCTGTAAAAACACAACGTGTTGTTTTAACACTTTGGTTAAAGATATAACATGTTAATTAGTGAGCTTTAGTGATGCTGGTAGGCTGATTTCAGTAGATGAAACCAGGCTAGTCTTTTCTCTGTTTCCAGCATCGATGTATTAACAAAACTCTATTCTCAATAATGAGAATACACTGCACCAAAATTGCCTCTTACATTTTGGAGCGTATCGAAATCATAGTGAGGATGCACAAGTTATTTTTCATTTTTAACATTGCCAGATTTGTGCTGCATTCATGTGGTGTACGAAAATCTGAAAAATGAGTTCCAGACTGGGAAAATTCATGTGAACTCCCCCTCGAGTTGAAACGTTAACATTGCAAGTATCGCTTTTGCTACATTGACCACGTAACGTATGTGCACCGTATGTGGAGCGGATTTGCGACCTACAGTAGTGTTCTTTGAGTCACAGGCAAAACAAGACGTGAGCTTTCGTTTTGGGATCATGTGAGATTGTTTCTTCAGTTTTTGGACCCAGCACACTGCTGTGAAACATCAACTTTTTCACTGAGTTTCTGTAATATGGGTAAGTTAAATAGATAATAATAGAAACTCCTAAAACCAAACTGCCAGTATGCTCATTGGTATAGTCATTAAATCATGTCCTGTAGCCTATAACGGTAGTTTAATTTAAAAGAAATATAGATACTTTGTGACCCATTTCTGTGTAAAAAGCACAAAAACAAAAATAGAAGACTGTCTATAAGTCTATTTTTACGTGTGTAGAGCGGATCGCCGCGGCACATACGGACCACTTACACGCTGCTCTTCTGACTGTAGCCAGTTTCATTGATTATAATAGAAGCGTAGTGTTGCAGCATACGCTTAGCAAACAGTCCACGTACGTTACGTAGTTGATGTAGCCGGCCTGCCTGGGCGGAGGTGTGCCCTCTAGGACTGCCCTTCTGTTGATATACAGATATAAATGGCATCGACCTTTTTTCATCTACTGTTGGCGAACTCAGCAAGAAAGCAATTACCCCAAATTGTGAACTATTCCTTTACATGATTGCACTACATTTATGCTAAATTGATATATTTATTGATCACGATCATCAACTGCATTGTTATATTGTCTTAAAGAAATACTACAGATCAGGCCTTCACAGCATCCCCGTCTTTCAACACGCTGTTGTGAAGTCAGTTTGACTTCTGTGATCAAAGAAATCGCCACTTGCTTTTAAATATTTAACACATGGCATATAAAGAGCAGGAATGTGCCTTTATGAGGAAAGCCTATTCTGACCCCACGGGTTAGCCTGTGTGTGTGAGTGGCAGTAAAAGCGGCTGTGCTGAGGACTACCACCCCTGTGTGGGCTGTAACTGCTGGTGGGCCAGCAGGTTGGACAGCCTGTGCTGACAGAACTACAGCTCTATGAGTCTCCCGTAACAAAGACTTCTGGACCCAAAGCTGTTCCTCACTTCGTCTGCTCTCTCTCTCTCTCCGTGTTTGTTTTACTCTCTCTCTCTCTCTCTCCGTCTGTTATCTTCCCATCACGTCTATCCCTTCAATCCCTGCACTGGTTATCAACCTCTCTCTCTCTCTCGTCAGCCTCTCTCTCTCTTTCTGTTGCTCTCTTTTTCTTTCTTGCAACATTTATGGTTCCCTTACATAGTATCAACCAGAGAGAGAAATCTGCTCTCTCTCAGTCATAATGCTGCGAGACAGCCCCAGTTTTCTAATTTCCTGACATGAATGCTGATGGCCGCCGTGTGCCGAAACATGCCAGGCTGCACTTTCTATTGTCATCAGGACCTGAAATTAAAAAGTGTTACTGGCAGGCGATGTGACTTTGCCAGGGAGCGAGGGTGAGGATACTATAAATCTCCTCAATTTCAAGCGGCTCGACTTATATCACCTGGGTAATAACACAGGCTATGAAGCAAAATGGCTGCTTAGAGACTCAAGTGTTTCTGAAATCTTGAGCAGGGGCCTTTGCTCTGATACAGGCTGACACCATTTTTTTTGTATGATCGCTGAAACATCAGCCAAGAGGGTGTAAGTTCAAAACTGAGACATGCCGTGTTATTATAGGCATGCATATTTAGTGTTTCCATCTGACTCCAACTAAAACAAATCGGACTAGAAATTGATTTAACATATTGAATCATGTCAGACATTATTAATAAAATTGAAAAAACAACCACCATAGATAGAATCCAGAAGCCATAGTAAAATATCTGTCTTTTTTCACCACAATTTATTGTACACCACTGCTTCACGTCAGTTTAATGAAACAGTGCAGGCTACAATGAGATCAAGGCACCTCTGAGCGCAAAAATACAGCACTTAAAATGCAAAAGTAATCGTACTTAGTTTCAGTGACATATCACCTGACAAGACATTAAAAGTACTACAAGGGAAAGGTCCTTAAGAGGCTAATGAGGGCTGCACACAAGTTCAGATCTGTTAGAGACCGAAATAGTGTTACAACCTTGAGCAAAGCCTCTTTTAGAAAAGGAAAAAACAGCATGTCATCAGTCTCCTGATACTGTGTGGCTTACCATATGCGTTTGTGTGTGTGTGTGTGTGTGTGGGGGTGTGTGTGTGTGTGTGTGTGTGTTCCAACCTATTTGAATATCTATTTTTGCATTTTGCATTACATCCATAAAAGGGCAAATCAATCGCGGGAGAGTTTAAGATATCAGGTGAATGAACAGCAGAGTTTGCAGTTTTGTGGAGTAACGTGGGTTAGCTCCGGAACGAGGACAGATGAGGAGACAAAGAAACGTCAGGACGGAGGGACGTGGGCATGCGCAGAAAGAACGCAGCCCCTAGGCCCCCTACATTTCATTCTGTTTAAACCGATTATAAGTCTCATGTAAATGTGGCTAATTTCAATGATGATGAGGTCATCATCGTTAGGTCCTTTGTCCTAACGATTGAATACAATTTAAATGAGTCCATAATATGTGTGGGTGGACACAACCAAGTTTACTTAATTTTATATTTATTTATAATTTTTTAACATAAAATGACAGCTTGCTTGGTAATATTGTTTTCACAATATTTTCAAAACCAGCCTGATGCTATTTTTCACAGCCTAAAGTAATCAAAAGTAAAATATTGGCAGCACTTTCAAACATACAAGCTGCTCACACAAATGGAAAGACACATGCTCATAACTCTGCACTCAAACTCCATATGCACGCACACACACATACACACACACACACACACACGCACACCCCCACACACACACACACACACACACACGCACACAGCTTGTTTACACATGGGGCCTCGCAGATTGACTCTTTTTCTCGATGGCTAATGAGGCGTAATGTAAATAAATTACAAAGCCATTAACTTCTTCAAAGATCTCCTCCAGACACATTATAAAGTATGTACAAATACTCTGCTATGATTAATATTTTCTTTAACATGGTTTTCCCACAAAAGAAGTAAAAAAACACACATCTACTCTTCTCCCTCATTAAGAAATTCTGGATCTGGCCTCAAGCCCCGCCCACCACCGCAGCCATAGTTACGCTCGTCAGTTGATTGGTTCCTTGGTATGATGTCATAAAACCTGTCTGGAGCACGGAGCACTTAATGTGAGGAACAAAGTGTTCGTGGTGAAGCAGTAGTTCTGGAGCTCATTAGAGAAAAGTGTAAGTTGAACCTAAAGATACCACGGTCAGTGCTCTTCAGCTTTATCCTCCTGCTCAATAATAAAGAGTCGTCATTCACTTCAAAATAATTGCTCTCGCCACAGCGCGAATGAAAAAAATCCATGGAATACATTTAAGGATCATGGCACTTTAGATAAATGCACAGCTTTGAGCTACAGAGATTACAGCATCACAGTCTCTGCTGATAAATATTTCATTCAACTCTTGCTTTTGAGGCACATGACTGAAGCTTCATCATGAAATTGGTTCCACATTTAGAGATAAGTTTTCTTCCTTCTGACATATGAGGGTGTTATATATACTATACGTTCCACTGGGAAATAAGAAGGGTCTTTTAAACCTTGAGTTGCATGTAAACTGTGTTATTCTGCAGAGACACTTTTCCATAGTTCTAAGAACATAATTCTAAGAACCCCTTTGTTTCTTGTATCTGCACCACAAAAACCAGGAACGATCAAAGTTCTTATAGAACGCCATTTGGCGAGTATGGACTCTCCCAGCACAAGAGGAACCGTGAGTGATGTAAGTGTACGTGATTGGTAGAACACAGCAAATACAGCACTGACAACTGCTATTTAAAAAAAAAACTGGTAGCTGTGTAAACAACAGACAACACAAAACACAAACAACAGCTCGTAACGGGAAAAAATGAAGAAAAAAAAGCCCATGAAGGTATGTAGTTCTTGGGGAGATCCCCACTGGGAAGTTCCTGAACTGTTTTTCTGGAAAACACCTGCGTAGGTGCGTATTACTGTAATTGAAAACTGAGAACATGAAGATTAATTTGAGTGCAGTGCAGTTCTGTGTGGTAAGTTTTTACCAATATAGTTACTCTAGCTGCAAAATCCACTTTGCTACAGTCTTCGAAAGACAGTATGCCGGCGGGTCTCAAAGGGTTAAAACAGGATTACGTGACCATATATTCCACCAATGTGGCATTTTAAGCTCCAGCAGATTCACTATAGAACAGTAACAAGAACAGGCATCCAGTCTTTGGTGCCCAAAAACTGCCAGAGCAATAGGAAGCGAGGGAAGGGATGGAAACAAGGAGAGGCAGGGGGTAGACATCAATGGGTCAGAGAAACCAGAAAGAGGAGGGGAGGGAAGAGGCAGGTGGAGACAGTAATAGACCAGAGGACGCAGGGGGAGACAGCGGAGGACCAGGGGAGACAGGGAGAGGCAGGGAGAGGCTGGGGAGATGCTTGGCATTGCAGCCTCTTGTCTGCAGTTGCCCTTGCAGTGACCCACTGGAGCCCTGGCTGCTATATTTAACAAGCAGCTGTATGATGCTAGAGTACACAGAAAAACAAGCAGTACAGATACCTCAATTGCTACTCATAAAGTTCACTCTCCTAGTGAGTGGGACTCTTCCCCAAAACAATCTTTTGGGTAAGAGACACTCCCTCTGTGTAGACTTGAAAGATGGCTGTAAAATGTTTGTAGCTTGTTTTTCGGAGAGAACAGAGGCTGCGGTCAGCTATTCAAGACATTACAATGTATTTAAATAATGAGCCATTTTAACAGTGGGGGAAAAACATTAAAACTTCAGTTTTAGCCACACTGTGGCTCTTGAGATTCCATTGTCATTGGATAAATCGCCATGAAAATTGGTACAGACATTCATGGTTCCCAGAGGATGATTCTACATGTGATCCTCTGCATTTTCTTCTTGTGCACCATGAAATTAAATTTCTCAACAACTATTGGATGGATTGCCATCAGAATTGGCATTCACATGCATGTCCTCATTAAGGGGTCATCAAAGACCCCTTAAAGTTAATTTAGTGCCATTACCAGGTCAAAATTTGCTTTACCTGCAAGATGTTGACATCCCCATCATCCTGAGCTGTACTTAATTACTGTGTTAATTACCAGTGTGTTAATTATTAGTACAAGTGCTAATTAGCAAACGTTACCACGCTAAACTAAGATGGTGGCATTGGTATAACTGCTAAACATCAGCATATTAACCTCGATCATATTAATCTCGATCACCCTCTGGTGGCTGGCTGCAGTACAGGTCATAAACCCTGCCTCCATGTTAGCAGATACTCTATTTAAATACTGTGGATTTAATTTTAAATTAATTTATAGCTAGGTTGTCAGATAGAGACATTATAGTGGAACATTCCTAGAATCCTGCACTTATTCAAACGTTTCTTTGTAATACAGAAAATATTTCATCTATGGCTGGCGAATGACTATAAATAATTCAGCTATTCCAACAGACTTTGAAGAAGCCATCATAAAAAATCAAATTAAAATCTGGCTGTGCTACCCAGCTCTGGATTACAGCTCTTATCAATGCTTTGAATTCCTCCTGCACTGATATCTGGGGACACATTAATGCAAGGCGCTATGGATGGCGTTGCATAACACATTATGAATTAAATAGATTCTAAAATGGTGAGCATTACGGTATCTACAGAGTGTACCTGCCTTCCATCAGTTCAGAAAATCTTTTTCGTTATTCAGGCTCGAACTTCAGTCAGGGCATTTGATTATAAAGCAGGTTTAGTTGCTATATACTGTGAAAGTATCAAAACACTCAATCCACGGAGTAATGCACACATCCTGTATTCAGAAACGAAGAGCCGTCAGGACTTCTGTAAGGTTGTGATGTCACAACTATACTATCAGTAGAAAGTGCCGTTACAGTCATTCCCCGTCTGCAATGACGGTGCAGAGACGCAGAGAGCACAGATGCAGAAGATCCAGAAACACTGACCAATCAGAGCAGACTGGGCTTTTTCGGGAGGGGGGGCTTAAAGAGACAGGCGCTAAAACGGAGCGT
>JAOVVB010183832.1:0-11189 GCA_028570985.1 Heterobranchus longifilis | reverse complement strand
ACGCAACAAATGGAACTACGTCACGTTCTGCGTCACATGCATAATTACGTTATGTATGTATACAGAAGTGAAGTAAACTAAACCACAATCTTTTTCTAACCCTAACCAAGTAGTTTTGTTCCCTAAACTTAAGTAGACTTAAGTTAAACTGCAACCGTTTGACAACGCTGACGACGTGTTTTCAAACCGTTACGTGTAGGAACAAACAACTTATGTTGTCGTATGTTTTGGAGGACTTGCTGCAAAATGCACACCGTAGATGGAGTAAAATAATGCATAAGTAATTCACTTATTGTCCAACCTGTACACGAGGATGATGCAGATGATGAAGAAGGCGATGGCGATGGTAAAGAAATAGGCTGCAGGTATGCTGTACGGCACGACCTGGGGCTCGTCGGTATCGCAGAGCGGCAGATCGGGTGATTCGGCAGCGGAGTCGGCAGCTCGACACGTTTTGAGGATGGTGTTGGTGTAGTAGCCGTAAAACATCACACTCTGAGAGAGGTAGCCCTGCCAGAGACGACAGACGTGATTCAAGAAGAGTGGCACAGAAATAATCGCGCATGCTGAGATGTAGCTTACGGTGCCTGTGAGAAGCTCAAGGCCGGTGAAAGTGTCGAGATGAGAGTCATCAGGAGGAGGAGGAGGAGGAGGGTTGACGGCTTGAGGGAAGACCAGGAACAGGCCGTTAATGACGAAGAGGAGGAGGTTAAAGAGCAGGAGGGTCCGGAGAAACAGGAAGTAGGAAAGCACCCCCGTTCCGAAACGTCCGCTCAGTCTCTTCATGGGTGAATGCCACAACTGGAGGGAAGCGAGGACGGGGAGGCAGCTGAACAGGCAGTGACGCCAAGTCTGAGAGGGGAAAAACACAACTGAAGGACTGATGCACACAAACAAAGATGGTTTGTATATTACAGGGTTCCTACGCAGTATGGGAAAGTATGGAATTTGACTTGAGTAATTTCCAGGTCTGGATAAGTATGGAAAAAAAAGAAAACAGAGTATAGACAAATATTTTGCATTTTCAGACATTTGCCCCTATTCTGTTTTCTAAAATATACAATTCTGAATTTCATGTAAATTACACTTTAACTCGTTTTCATTATGAATTTATTTAACAGTCAATACACACACATTGAAGTGAAAGAAAAAACTCATTTTAACTCATTTTCGGTTCTTATTTCGAAAATAGAAAAAAATATGGGGTGAGAATAATATAATATAATATTATTTATATAATATGTTATGGGAAAATAATAAGAGTGTAGGTAGCAGCTATGTTAGTTTACTTCCTGTTTGGACGGAGATGTTTGACAGTGAACAGTGGACTGAACGGACACGATTGGTAAATGCAAGTTTTCTGAGGGCTGGCTTAATATAAAGCCTGGTTGGCTCTGAAATCCAAATGGGAAAAGAAATCAAACTTTGTGTAAAATCCTTCGAAATCTCCAACACGGGGGGGGAGGTGGCAATTATAAGCCAAATGCAAGGACAAAAGCACTGTCGTCTTCTACGTAATCTACCAAGAAATCTGGAAATTTGAGTCTGGAAAAGTCTGGAATTTTGAAAAGGAAAATGTGTAGGAACACTGATATTATGTAGCACGCTGTTTGTACTCACCCTCGAAATGTACACACTTAGACGACTGTAGCACGGAATATTCCTGCTGATGAGTGAACCCTCAGCTACGTCACTGAAAGCAAGTCGCCTGATAAAGGAGAACGATTTTAAGATATTATATTTTTCAGGCCTTTAAATGTTTTAGGGTGCCACACGTACCTGACTTCCATCCTAGCTGCCAGGCTGAGCGGCGTGGCTCGCAGCTTGCGGATGCCCTCGCTCACTGAGAGGCCTCGGAGGTTGGACACCAACTGCTCCTTCTTGTTTTCTGTAAACCAAAAGTTAGAAACGATCAAATTACACCGGTGGATGTTGCCGACACATTCAGAGACAAGTTGCAGCAGCCAGCACTGACTCTGAGGGAGCGTTCCAATACTCATACTACCATACTATTTAGTATGCCAGAAAAACATTGACCCTGCATTCCAAATTGCATGCTTTTTCTTTATAATTTCAGTTCATAGTGCAGCTGCCCTTACAAAGTTCATACTGTTGCATGCAGTATGCATACCATTGGGACATACTACTTAATTATACTACATTGCACCTTGAACTTTGACCCTCTTGCTCATATATGCTGCAGAGGATTGTGGGTCAGAATAGCCAGTATAAAGCATGTTGGCTTGCACACTGCAAAATGCAACTGGATGTAGTATAGGACAATCTTGTATTTTTGGCATACTGCATTTGACATACTATGTATTGTGACATAATAAATATTTTTATGGCATACTAAATAGTGTGGTGGTATGGATATTGGAATGCACAGATAGTTTGTGAAATGCAGTATGCCAAAAATACAGAACGTCCTACTACATCCGGTCGTATTTTGCAGTATGCAAGGCAGCATTCTTTTCTGGCTATTCTGACCCACAATCCTCTGCAGCATGGATACAGTATATGAGCAAGAGGGTCACATTTTGAGGCGCAATATTATGACAAAGTAGTATGTCCTAATTGTATGCATATTGCATGCAACGGTACGTACTTTGTAAGGGCAGCTGTACGTACGAAAAGTAAAAAGGAAAAGTAGCCGTAGTTTAGTTAGTGTTCACCTTCAGTACTGATTTCCTCCTGGGTCGATCTGGAGGGGTGGGAAGAATCACGGGAGGAGGTCTGGTGTTGGCGAGATGAGTCTCTGACCTGCTGGGGAAGTACTGCAGCTCTATTTATCTCTGTGTGGACAAAGAGGACAGTCAATTCAATAGTTCACATGTGTATATCAACAGACAGTGAGAGCGTAGAGTTTCATCTCACCAGAGCGACTGGGCATCGAGGAGAGGACCTTTAAGGTAGCAGCTGACCAGCGATGCCTCTGCAGAGAGTGGTTCTGCTCCCTGTCGAGTGTCTCGTCTCTCGTGCCGACGTTTGCAGTAAATGGCAGACGTTCTGTATTTGTACCTGTGCATTCCCTAAAAACGTCCATCTGTAGGCTTTCCCCCAGGTTCCTGAGGGAGGAAATAATGACCCAGAGTTCTGAAGGCTTTGGCCCAAGCACCCTCAGAATATATGATTTTTCATTTGACACAACACTTTTCCTACAGCATTTTTGAAAGTCTCTGGATGCTTTCCAGTTGCAAATACTAAAGAGCAAGGAGCCTTAAAAATAACACTAAGTGCATCCAAAATCTAAATTCAATTCAATCTAAAATCACTGAAAACTAAAGGCACTGAAAATGTTCTCTCCAAACATTCAGTAGGAGCATGGACAAACATCAACAAAACTACAATTTAGTTTATTAGTAACACAATTTCATGAAAGAAACTTAGTCCACCATCAATGTATATTCATGGTAACAGCTGCATTGTGTTTAGTGCTTCTAAGGACAAAATGAAAACTATAAGTGCATTAGCCCACCCAAGAAGAAAGATGCAGTCAGGTACAACTAAAACAACGAAAAGTAAAGCAACTCTCAAATTAAGTCTTTAAGAGGACTTACTCAAAGTCGGAATCAGAATCAGAATCTGTTTGACAAATGTTGACATTGTATGCCGCCATGGTCCTTGATGATCTCCGTTTATTGCAAACAGCTCAGTCTTCAGCATCAGTCACACACAGAGCAGTGGCAGTGGGTTATCACTGACAATGTAGTCTATTCTTGACTAATTGTCAAAACACATCACACAACTTCCTCTGTCGCTGTCACTCTCTCAAGCAGCACAGCTGTGCCTAATTTACATTTGGTGCAAAGTTATCTGCCTGCGTCTGATGAAGTGCAATCAGTTCAGCATCTCTGACATGCTATAAGGACATGGTAAGGAGCCTAAGTAAATAAATACATACATGTACACACAATAAATGTAAAGCATGTATAAATATAACTAATATTTAACTGGAATTGGAAAAGTATCACTGAAGTGTCAGTATGATATTGTGTGTTGCTTTGGTGACAGGTGGAGTTGATGTTTGACTGAGTGCTCACTGCCATCCAGTGGTCACATTGAGGAAGTGCAACACTACTAACTATTATATTAGTCAAACTAGCAACCTTGTTGGAGAAACTACTAGTATTGTACTGACTGTCAATCTGGGAGAGTCCATTTGAACTTTTTCAGGGATCCAGATGGAATAATCCAGAGGAAATGAGTCAAAATAGGCTATTACTATACCTACAAAAAACATAACTGAACAAAATGCATGGAAAAAAATGCATGTTGTTGAAATAAATGCATTTAGGAACTTTAAAGTAGCCATAGACAGCTTGTGCAATAAACGAACAGATATTGTCGTGAAATATTCTTTTGTTGTTGTTGCTCACCAAGGCAAATTCCAGTGACGTTTTTTATCAAACGATATGAACCTTTGCACCTTGTAAAGTAAATAGCCCTGCAATGTATTGTAAATGTTTATCCCCTGTCCTGTAGCCTCTTGCGTTGTCCACTTTGTGGTTTAAAGTTACTACTGCCAGCAATAGTTACAAAAAACTAAGGCCGTTTACATTTTAACAACGCATATCACGACAGGGCTACTTTTTACTGGTCGTGTCTAGAAGGTAACCCTAGATTTGCAAAAACTAGCAAAAACCATACCGTCGAAAACCAAGCGGACAAAAACTCTCGCGAGACTCATTTCCCGACTACCCCTTACCCATTCGCAAGAGTGCGGCATATCTAGGGTTACCTTCTAGCCACGAGCGTTCTTACTCAACTCGGTAGACGCAGTTTCCGAGCAGCACTCGAACACATCAGAGCAGGGGCGGTCTTTGAAAAGTTTTCAGGAAGCGCTTTGGCAAAACGAAACTGTCCCAACTTTGATAGGAAGACTTTTCCTGCTTGTCTTTAAATCGTTTGACAGGCATTTTTGGGGTGAAAAAAATGCAGAGCAGCGCTTACGGGGCCTCTTTGGCTGGTGGTGCTTTTGATTTAGTCAGTTTTGTAAAACAGCCTCAAACCATTTTGCGTTGCCTGAGCTGGGTGAGTGACTCTACGGAAACGTTAGCATCAAAGTTAGCCAGCTGTCACAGCACCGTGTTTATGTTAACATATGTGAGCTGCCAGGGTCGACACAAATCAGTCAGTAATGCAGCTTGCTAGCTTTATGACCTGCTAACATCGGACATGAACTGAGTGTTAGGTTGAAATCTCAAATAAACGTCACATAAAGTGAAAATAGGATGTATTTTCTGTAGCACTTGTTGATATTAGCTAATGTTAGCTAGCATGTCCAGCGCTGTGTCACCGCACTAACTGCCAGTTTTTCACCTGATGGACGATTTGTTTGGTATTTTTGTTGCTTACTCTGCTATGAAAAGTGGACCGGGGTGGGTTAAAACTCACATAGGATGTCTCTATTTTTTTCTGGAGTGTTAACAGTGTGAGAAAAATATTAATTTAAACTTTTCTAGCGTCATCTGTTGCGCTGCACTTGTATGTACAGTTGTATCAAACATTATAGGCCGATTAGATTAAGTTGTTATGATGAAAGGAAGCTTAGTGTAATGATAATATTAGACTCTATTTATATAATACTCTTTAAAACACATTTGTGTAATAAGACGAATCAAAACAGGAAAACAAAAACGGATAACTAAAGTTAAAACAATATAAATTATAAATAAATGACACAAATACATGACTAACAAGCTGTTTTAAAAAGAAGATGCAAAGTTTGCTACCTTTTATCTCTTCAGGCAAGTCATTTCATCGTCAATGAGCCCTGACAGCAAATGCGTTATCTTTGTGTTAAGTCTAGATTTGTGAACAAGAAGAATAAAAGCAATTAATAATTATTTTTATTATTGGTGACAACAGCTGTTATCTTGACCAACAGTCCAAAACCCAAAGGTATTCAACTTAAAATGATTTACAACACAGAGAAGCATCAAATCCTCAAGAGCTTGAACTGGAGAATATCTGCTTGGCTAAACTAAAAATGAATCATGTATCTATATTGTTGCTAAACAAGGATTACACACAGCAGATGTCACTCTCTTTGTATGCCATGTGTTAAAATAGATCCAAGAATTGAAACTTGTTCAGCTCCGTCTGCTCAGCTTAATTTGTCTGAAGTGGCTTGACAGATGTTTTATTTTTTTATGGTGAAAGCTTTCTTGTAATGTGAATCATGTGATGAGAATCACATGGTCCCTGCAGCTGCTTGACTTTAAAACATGTCTTTTTCACCACCTCCCTGGCATTAACCCTGTGTGTCCCGTCTTTGCAGTTATTCTCCATTGTGGTCTTTGCAACCATCACAGCAGAAGGCTACATCAACCCAACAAAGGAGAAAGACACAAAATGCATGTTCAATGACAACGACAGCGCCTGCAGCTATGCGGTCGGTATCGGAGTCCTGGCCTTCTTGGCTTGTGTTGCCTTCCTCGTCCTGGACGCCTACTTCCCACAGATCAGCAATGCCAAAGAGAGAAAATTCATTGTGATAGGAGATTTGGTCTTCTCAGGTGAGAGTTAGGTTTCACTTGAGAATACAGGAACTGTGCCCAAATAAAACAGGAAGTGTAGCCTAGTTGAGGTTTAAGCTGTCATCATATTTCATCTTAATTTATTTCCCTGTTTTAAATCATTTTCATCGGGGAACAGCGGTTTGGACGTTCCTGTGGTTCATCTGCTTCTGTGTCCTGGCCAACCAGTGGTCCAAAACCAATGACGTGACTGCTGCTGTCGCTGGTGATGCCGCCCGGGCCGTCGTGGCCTTCTCCTTCTTCTCCATCATCACCTGGGTGAGCTTTTCAACACCTCCGTGTGTGACCTGCCTTTGACTAACAAAATCATACAACACAGAGTTGTGTAAAAACTCCACTTACTAGAGCTGTATCAAATATGTTTTTTTACATTCAAAGCTTCTATTGACATTTTCGAATGAAGCTTTGTCTGTCGTCATATTTTATCACATCATCGCCCTAAAAAGAAAAAAAAAATTGATGAAGAGCCAGATACATAATATGATTTTTCTGTAATGACTTTATGCGCCTAATTGTGTTAGAGCCAAAATAGATTTTTTGTTATATAAATGTCATTTATTGATTCACTCTCAGTGGTTTCTGTGACATGAGAAATACTTTAAAAATACAAAAACGGCCAAAATACACGGATCTACCTATAGAGCCGTAGCCTCACCTAGAGGAAAAGTCACACTGCACCACCACTGTATACTAATAATATTAGTGTAGCCTAATCTTTGAAATACTGGCTTTATATTTTATCCAGTATATATTCCAGTTTGTAGTTCTAAATTGCAGAAATTAGTTCGTATTTTAGCACTTCCGTTTCCCTCGCCTCGAAGTCGATGTTTTTTTTAAATGTGTTTTTGGTTAGACATCCGAAATAAGGTCTGTGGAAAACACAAGCTTCAGAGATTTTAAAATGTTTTCTACGACATAAAATAAAATACCCCGCTTGTGCATTTTGAAGCTTGTATGTGTCTTTAAAAAGGTGGTTGCTAACAAGTGGCTAAATGAGACTACAGAGGTTGTCGAGGACATTAAACATCACTGGACCTTCAAGTAGTTATTTTATAGCCTAGCATTAGCTTTTTACTTCTGGCGATTGCATTTACGCTTCTAAAATCTTAAAAGTGGTGTTCATATGGAGAGATTATCTTGCTAGACAAAATGTCTAAAGTACCCATAGGCTTTTTGTCGAGGGAACCAAGGTGACACTAACTTCCTGATTGGCCTCCAGAAATACGTCATCCCTGCGGTTCCCCATGACTAGGCATGCAAAAAAAGAAGAAGCTGCGCAGCATTCGAATGTTGATTTAGAATTCAAATGTCGACGTTATGACTGGAAGTATTCGGTACAGCTCTACCACTTACCATCTCTTAACGTCTCTCAACAGGGCCTCTTGGTCTACTTTGCGTTTGGAAGGTATCGCCAAGGCGTCAGTGACTTTGACCAGGAGTACAGAGACCCAGCCAACGACCACAGTACTCCATACCCGCCCGCTCCATACGGCGGCGGCGGCAGCAACGCCCCCCCGATGGGCTACCAGCAGTCGCCTTTCTCCCAAGGCCAGGAGCAGCCGGGAGCGTACCAGCCTCCATCTTATTGAAGGACTGAGATTCAAACACATGTTTCCAACAGGGAAGTTTGATTTTTAAATAAACACGTGTGTGCCATTTGTTTCATCTACAACTGCTCTCTGCACTCCCATTTACTTCCTGCAGAACGTGTTTGCATATTTATGGGTGCACTGATGTGTTTTAGTTCCATGACACTGTTGTAAGTTGTGTGGTGGATGTTTGCTGTGTTTTTCAAAGTGCCACACAGAGCAGGTGAACTCTGAAAATATGTTTTTTTTTTTGTTAGTAGGAGATTGTCTTGGTAATAGAGAGGATGACCGTGCCATTGTTGTCTTTGTACCGAACCAACTGCAGTTATTTCAGTGCCCCTTTTGTTTAGCTTATGAGTGCAAGCTGTTAATGTCAAAGCACTAATCAATGAACAGGCTAGGATTTATTTTGTTGCCAGGAAATATGCTTTGCATTTTTAAGATGGACATTGGATTTTTTTCAAATGAATATGTTACTGTTTAGTACATAAATATTTTACTCTCTGATTCATATACAGCAGTTCAACAACAGTATTTAAAAGATACAGTTCAGTACATTTTTCTTTTCTTTACTTTTTTTTTTACCACAAAACAAACCCATATATTTAATCAATGGGTGCAATGAAAATGTTCCCTCTGTAACTACTGTCATGCTGTTTTTGTTCCTTTTTTTAATAATCAACCACTGAAAAATGGCTTTTATGCACTGAAAAGCACAGTTCATTTCTTTGGGGGCAGTTAATTGCCAATATCTGATCTAAGATTGTTAATGTTTTAAATCCAATTCTGCCACACACATTTACTGATTAGTATTTAAGGGTGTTTTGTTTTATTTTAAGGTAGCCAAACCTTGATTTGTATCAGCTACCTCTATAGAAATCTAATGTGCCTTTCCTTTCCTGAGTTCACTTTCAGTTTTTTTTTAAAACATCCAAGTCAGAAAATGTTTCAGGAATTCAGTAATGTCATGGTGAATTGATGTATTTATTATCTTACTTAATCCTTTACGTGACAATCAAACTAATTATGTTCTACTTTCTCCTCTTGCTTTTCTTACACTGTAGTTGTACCTTTTGCACGTGTTGCAGTTTCACTGTTGTGCTCAGTGGCTTTACAGTAATTCTCCATTAAAGTGCCTTTATACAGTATTCTGTATCACACGGGGTTTGCCAAATAAAAACTTCTCCTTTTGAATCTTTGAGTCGGCTCATAATTGATATCCTCTTCTAAAGAAGGACCCGGACTCGGTGCAGAGCTGTGCTCCTTTAGCAAATATTTGAGTAGTGTTTGTGGAGGAACTTTGTAGCACTGTAGATCGCTCCATAACAATGTAAAGACAATAAGACAGTGTATGCAGAAGATCAAAAACAAAGCTGTATTGTGTGTATTCTCACCTTTTAACTAACATGAGTGTATCTGAGTTATTGAAAGTCTATGCAGTCAATGTGTAGAATAGAAAGGGGATAACATTCACCTAAAATGGAAATAGTAAATTGCCACATGAAGAAAAAACAAAACAAAATCAATATCCCCTCCATATTTGGATCAATCTTGTCCTTAAGAACAATTTCCAAATATGAAAGGCCTTTTCTTTCTATGATAACAAAGTAAATTTATTTGCAAAGTAATTAATCATATCCTGCATGTTCTGCTATCCAAAAGAGATCAACTAAATTACTGTAAAATTACAAAATAAATTTAACTGTAATCAGTTATAGTTACTGAGAAAAAATATGTCAATAAATGACAGTTATTAATCAAACTGTCAGGGATTACAAAGGGGTTACATCCTAAAAGCTTATATGTAAAATATATTATTCTGTTGATTTGCATCTTTTCTCGGTGCAGGAATGTCTTCTTTTGGCATATTTCCTGAACTACATTACAACATTCTACACTTTACATTGCTTGCTTTACATTTATGATTTTAGGACTTTTGAGCTTTATTGCCCATAAAACATTTTTTTCTGAAAGTAATCAAAAAGTAATCAAATGTAATAAATTACATTACTTTGAAGAAGTAATTGAAATAGTTATAGTTACATTATTTATTACATTTTAACAGGGTAACTTATCTGCAACCTATTACATTTCAAAAGTAACCTTCCCAACACTGTTTATTTTCATGGCCTAGGAAACACATCACAAATTTGAGTTGTAGGCTACTCTAGTTTTTAGATTTTGGAGAGAGTTGTTCATGTTTACTAATTTATTTATTTATTTATTTTGACTGTCTTGTAACCATGGGAATAGCATGTATGAATTTTGAAAATGGGCGTAGTTCCCCTTTAAGTGTCGTGCTCGTAGTTCTCACATTTCCCACAGCACTTGAAGGCACCGGTTGACAAACCGTGCACGCGGCCGTCGTCATCAGTACATACAGGAAGTAATGAGCGGCTGTGTGGTGAAGGGACGGAGGAAAAGCAGCAGAAGAAGGAAGGGAGACAATAATAATGACAACTGAGCTACAGCCAGCAGCGGACTGCGAGTGGAACATCTAACATCTGCGGTGAGTAAAGAAGCTGCACGACAAGCTTTCACCCTGCTCCTGGACGCAGTAGCCATTTGTGATGTGATCTGTGTTAACCATGAGCTAATGCACACACACATGCAGATGGGATGTTTGTGTGTGTGTGAGAAGGAGGGGAGGGAGACCTAAACTCGCTAACAAAATAACAGTTTATACTATATTAAAGTACTTTGCTCAGAACTTTAGTGGGTTGTAAATTAAAGGCCTGCAGATAGCAAAGTGGGAATGTCCCATGACCACCTGGGGCCTGTCAGATGCTCAGTGGTCTACAAACTAAAATGATAAATACTCAGATATCACTATTGTGGATGCATGTGTCACACAGTGCCTTCTCATTGGACACAACCACATAAAATCAAGTCCTTACAGTCTAATGTACATCTGTTTGGGGGAGCCTTGACATGCAGAGGTTTGGGAATCTGCCTTACAGCAATAAGTGAACTATTTATGGGTCTCTCTCTCACACACACACACACACACACACACACACACACACACACACACACACACACACACACACACACACAC
>JAOVVB010183821.1:0-11189 GCA_028570985.1 Heterobranchus longifilis | reverse complement strand
ACACACACAGACTTTAATAGAGGCAAAGTCCCTCCCCTTCCGGTGTTCCCCATAAGTTTGTAGTTCCAAAACACGGAAATGAGTCAGCATTTCTGCACTTCCGGTTCTCTCGTCTCGAAGTCAAAGTGTTTTTTGAATGTGTTTTTGTTTAGACGTCTGAAATAAGGTCTGTGGTTAACACATGCTACAGAGATTTTAACGTTTTGTTCTGCAACATAAAATACATGTGTAAATATCCCACTGGTGCATTTCGAAGCTTTGACGTGTGTTTATAAAGGCGGTTGCTAACAAGTGGCTAAATGAGACTACAGAGGTTGTTGAGGACATTAAACATCACCGTCAGTTTAGTCGTGGCGACGGTGACGTGGGCCGTGAAATGCGACCGTTGGTGTAGTTCGTTGATAGCATAACGTTAGCTTTTTACTTCTGGTGATTACATTTACACTTCTAAAATCATAAAAGTGGTGTTCATATGGAGAGATTATCTTGCTAGACAAAACATGTAAGTATTGTAAACTTGTGTTCACCACAGAGCTTATTTTCTGCAATGATCCAAAATCCAATTAAAAAATCTCATAGGCTTTTTGACGAGGGAACCCATACCTATAGTATAGTTGTGACATCACAACCTTATAGAAGTCCTGACGGCTTGTTTAAAGGCACAGTTTCCGGATACAGGCTGTGTGCATTTCTCTGTGGATTGAGCATTTTGATACTTTCACAGTATTTATGTGACACCTTGACCTGCTTTATAATTTTTTTAAAAAGACATGGAAACGTCACTTTTTACAATATGAGACCTTTAAATTCTTGGCAGCTCAGTTAGCACCACAGCATATGCATGAGCTCTGAAGAACTGACTGTTCCTTTTCAACCTGTCGTCAGTGCAAACTTGCAAAGCAGTTCCTACACACAGCTTTTTTTCCTTCCTTTTTTTTTTTTTTACCTTTCGCTTAAGTCATCAGCTCTTTGCACGTCAAGGTGAGTTGTCTTTTCAAAAATACCACAGATCAGGTAAAGAGGTCCAGGGGGAAGAAAGTTAAATAAAAAGCTCTTTAAAATGGTATTCATAAAGAAAAAGACAAACAATGTACTTGTTGAAAATAAAAGCGCACACAGAAATCCATTCTGATGACAGTTGGAAGAATGCAGGCTTTATGGGGGACTTGAGCCCCATCTTTGCCATATCTTTTAAGCATGATTATTTACTTAAAACAACAAACCAAAGCCCAAAGTCTGGCATTGTGGACGACAGGCCTTTGATTGAGCTCTGAGCTTGAATTCTTAACTAATAAATTGTTCCACGCCTTTGTCTGGGGCATTAACAGCAGTGGTCTGCGTTTTTCTTGCCCTAATCTCAAGAATGCAGCAGCCTCTTGAGAAGCTCAGGGGTTTCCTCCTCTCCCAGAGCCAGGTCTTCACTTTGTTTTCTTAGAGGACTCCCTGGATTGACAGGCCTCACCGTTAGCCCTCTCCTCGGCCATCTGTTTTCACCGATTCTGACTGAGCACATCAAAGTCAATCAAGGCTGCAAAGCATTTTAAAAGTCACACACTCCCGCGCTGTGTGTGAGAAATAAAGCAAACTTTTCATCAGGCTCACAAAAAGAGACGGTTTGGACTGCGTGTGTGTGTTTGTGTGTATGGTTTTCCATGTAAGGGTGACCTGGGAGGGATCCCTTAGCTCACGGCACAGGTATGAGCAGCTTAGCTTTGTTCAGTGCCTACTCTGACGACAGCTTGGTGAGTCACCTAGACACATAGACTAACCTCCTTTGGTCAGGTTCCAACTATTCACTGACAACTCCCTGACAATAAAATAATCATTAGTGAGATTGAGACACAGCACGTAGTTTTCAAAGAGCAAAATTGTCTTTGCATGGTGATAGAAGGGGATAGACAAACTTTATAAATGTAAAACTATCAGCTGTGGTGGAAGAAGTATTCAGAACCTTGACTTTGTTACTAGCACTATAACGGTGTAGAAATACTCCATTACATTTAAAAGTCTTGCATCTTACTTAAGTAAAATGACATATTTTCAGCAACAGTCATTTGATTATTATTACTTATGGAAGAACATTTTAATGTTGTAGCTGGTCAAGAGGGAGCAAAAAAACAAAAAACAAACAAGTCATCTATAAGTAGTCTATAACCACCCATAATATCTTAGAAACAAATCTACAGTTTAATTTATTAATCTATAATGTAACTTGCTACTATAACTAAAAGTACAATATCCATCTCTGAATTGTAGTGGAGTAACAGTATAAACGAACATAAGATGGAAGTATAGGCTACTCAATTAAAGTACAAGTAGGCCTACCCCAAATGTAATTTGTACTTTACGGTTTATTTCAAGGATGGAGGGAGGGTAAAGAGTTAGGAGTGTAGTGTTGATGCTCTAATTTCTTGTTTTCTCTTTGTTTGGGATTATATTATATCACTGATTTGTTTTCTCTGTGGCTTAAGACCCATTCCAATATAATTTGTTTTAAATCTAATGTTTATGTAAATCACAAAAAAGATTAAATTACAGTACTTGAGTAAATGTATTTAGTCACATTCCACTGCCATTTGAAAATTGTGAAAATTAATATTATTAGAACACAATTAGAAGACTACAGATTTGAAGAAAAATGGTTAAAAGATATCTTGGTAAAACCAACATATATTCAAATCAAGCACAATTTGTGGCACTGGATCTTATGTTACAGCAAACATATCAAGGAGTCAAAGATCTTTAGTTTCTTTAGTTGTGTGAATTATGTGAATGATAAATTAGTAATATCTATATTAAAGGAAATGTTTGTTCAAAATCCAGAAATGTTTTGGTGCACTGACAGTCAATTATGTCACTGTCAGTGCACCAAAACATTTCTGGTTATTTAATTTTAATTCTTATAAATTATTATTATTATTATTATTATTATTAATAATAATAATAATAATAATAATAATAATAATAATAATAATATACTTTATTTGTCTCCATGGGGAAATTCATTTTTTCATTCTGTTGTTAGTTGGCTACCTTTGTTTCTAAAGCTTGGAAAAAACGTCAGGATGGTTTATTTGTTTAGTATTACTTGTCATTTATGTTCCTACTCTGGTTTCTGGTCCCTTTTTTTCCCTAAATAATGCTGTCTTGTAAGCCTGTTTGTGCTGGGCGTATTATTTATGCATGACACCATAATAATGAAAACAAAATCCAAGTCAATCAATTATTACATAATTTACAAGCCTTAAAAACATAATTTAAAACACTGAGAGGCTTTAGAGATTGAAAGTATTACATTGTTATATAATTATTATATAAACACATAAAACATAATTACATTTATGGTGTTTTTAATTTGGAAACATTAACCAATCAGCTAACCCAGATGTCTCAGCTCAGCCAATCAGAGGCAGCAATGGGGAGAGGAGGAGGGCCTGGACTGGTTACATGGCAACCACTCAAACACGGTGTTGATAGGATGGCAATGCGGAAGGTTTGTAGCCTATTTTAGCTGCTTTTCACCCCATTTTGTTAATTTGTGAATCCATAAAAAGAAAAACTATGGCAGATATATCGTCAGGGTTTCTTCTTGTGTACATTCAGTCTTTAGACATTGTCAACTTGAAGCTTGTGTCGTTAGAAAGACGAAGTTAAGTTGTCCCGTTTTGCACCTGCTAGCTTAATGAGATATAGCAAACACCTGTGTGAAATGAGCTACATACGGTTCCGTTCACATTGAAAACAACCAACGTACTATCTAATTTATAAGGAAAATGAGGTTAGGCTTATTATTTTAATGAAACCAGAAGATAGACTGTAGTGTCGGTTTTAAAAAAGTAATTTAAAGGCCTCACTCGTTGCTGCATTAGCGAATTATCTTTGGCAGTTATAGCATTTCCCATTTGGCCATGCAGTGATTTATTCCTGCATTTTGTTATTATTGTGTCTAGACAGTGTGGTTCAGAATGCATTCTATTTATTGCTTATCCTGGTCTGAGATAAGCCTACATTTGCTACTTTGCAGCACTTTGTGTAAATGCAGTGATGGACATTTGTATCATATTTTACAGGGTTTGGCATCTAAAGCCAGCAACAAGTTGGTGATCACCTCAGTTGCCTTTCAAGACCACATCACCCGCAGCCTGCTGCATCCCAATTTCTCACTTTCGGACCCTTTTCTGAGATGCAAAAGAAAAGCACCCAGAAAAAGAGTGGAGGATCTTCAGACACAAGCTCAGCAAGAAGAGAGAGAATATGTGCTTGACTCTGCTCCACCGCCTTTAACATTAGGTAAAACGAACACTCTGGGAAATTTGGAGAGTTGTTTTATTTATTTTCAATATATAACCAATATTTTTCTTATTTCTTCTAGCTCAGAAGTTGGGTTTGGTGGCCTCACCTGCAGGGAGACTGACAGAGGACGAATGGTCTCAGGTCAAGGCGAGGTCTGTTCAGCAGGGGGACTCGGCTCAGCCCTGTGCAATATGCAGGGAGGAGTTTTGCCTTCAGCCTCAGGTATTCCCCCAACACAGTAGCTACTGTTAATACTCTGTGAGAGAGCTCTTTCTTTCTTCTTTTTTTACATGTTTCCAATGTTCCTTCTGTCCTCAGGGAAACCTGTGTTTCCGTATAAACACACACACACACACACACACACACACACACACACCCACACACACACACACACACCCCCCCACACACACACACACACACCCCCCCACACACACACACACACACACACAAAGCCACCCCCAACCACCACCTACCCCTGCAGTTCCTGTATGTTCTAATCTGTGTAGACAACTGTACAAATTTACCCATACTGCCTTGGAACTCAACTGTGACGTGATGATGTAGCAATCAGTGTGTTACTGTGAGGGTCATTCAGTCTTTTACACCTTTCCGATCCCCTTTTAAGATGCCAATCTCCTCAAGAATGCAGGACTAGAATAGGCGGCCTCACAAAGCACAGTTGCCATAGATGCACGTGTAAATATTAGTTTGACTCAGGGGAGAAAAAAAAAAGTTAATTAGAGCCTGCTAACAAGGGAAAGTGACAGGAGGGAATCTTTGTTGATTTGGCATTTTCCTGCAAGCCTTCATATTGTAACAATGCATTTTGTGCCACAGTCAAGCATTAATATGACAATTAAAAATGCTTACAGCAGCAGTTGTTCTGAGTCAGTTGTGTGGACTGAAATATTTCTCTACCCAGCTTATATTATTCTAATACCAATCAGAAATTGTCTGTAATAGGACAGGGTTAAAAAAGAAAATGTTACTCTGCTTTCTATTACATTTTTTATTCCCTTTCTATATAGTGTGTCTGTCCATAAACTGTAGCTTGTTGCCTTAAAGCATTGTGAGATGTGAAATTTCTCTGTGGTCTAATGGCTTGTCGAGCTCCTGGAAATTGTACACTGCAGGGGGCCCTTTCACTGGTGATGGAGTGTGTTGGTCAGGCCAAAAACAATGGGAAATCAATATGCCTCCCCCCTGCCCTCTAGAGATCTGAGTAAACTGGTTTGTGTGCCAAGCCCCATAGCTGCGGCTGTCTCCTTTCAGACGATAAAAGAGTCCCTCTTGCAGGTAGAGGAGACTATAGTCCAGGTCCCAGCCGGCCCACTGGGGGTCCTGCTGACTCCCTCTATCCTCTCAGCAAATAACACTTAAAAGCAGATACACACATTCACATACGTGCATGAATACACACATTTAGCATGGCTTAAGGCTCACATACACACACAGCTTGTGCACAGACTGTATAGTGTATGAGAGCTTTTTCCAAGCACTTTAAGAAAACCTGAAAACCAGTACATATTCAGCAGTATCCTCTGGAGACATTTCAACCCATATAGTCAGTCAACCTATGAAATCTAAACTCAAAGATTTCATGGTTTAGATGCTTCTTATTGTTTCATTGCATGCGTGATACAATTTTAATTTCACACATATACTAAGTAACCTATGTCACTGTTTCTTTTCAGGTGTTGCTGTCTTGCTCTCATGTTTTCCATAGAGCATGTTTGAAGGCCTTTGAGAGGTTTTCTGGGAGGAAATGCTGCCCGATGTGCAGAAAGGAGCAGTACGAGACACGGGTGATCCACGATGCAGCTCGCCTCTTCAGACACCAATGTGCCACCCGGTACGTGCAGTAAATAAAATATATATAAAATACAAAACAAGTGCATAAAATACTTTGTGTGTCAATAATTATATAGAACAGACATTCACATTCACAGTAATGCACAATAAGAATTCAGCACACAATCTCACCAACATCTCAAGTCATGATGTTTGTACAAAAGTTGTCTATATGTACTGTATATATATATATATGTATATATATGTATATTGTATCTATTATATCTGAATTGGGATACATGGCGCCATACTTGCTATTCTAGCCTGCTTGAGCCTTTACCTATGAGAAATTTCATTTTCAATAAATTGATTTGACCCTATCAAGAAGCTAATGGCTTCGCATAATCATAGCAATCAATAAATAGCATTTTTCAAATTTCTGCAAATCTTGACTTTTGCCACATTTTTCTAACATTTGACTCTTACATTTCAAACAGTTTTGAATGCCTTTTTGAATGTGTGCCTCTGCATGTGCGTGTAGAATTCAAGCATGCTGGCGAGGCTACGTTGCTCGAAAAAGGTACCGAAAATTGCGGAAATCCATCTGCCCAAAAGACAAACGGCTGCGACGGAAATTCTTCGAAACCAAGGTGAGTTTGGACTTCAAATCTGCAGTGATCACAACAGGGTCTTACAGATTAATCATCACACTGAACATACATAAGGTCACAATGCCAAGCATCTGTCTCCTCAAGTTTTTTTTCTCCTACATTTCACTCTGACAGTTTTAGGCTGTTTAGTTGGTCAAACAAAGCCTGCAACGAACATCACATCGTTAAGGTTGAGATGTGAGTCTCAGGGACTCACTGACCCCACTGCTAACCTACACACACACACCTTCACCTGCTCTCACCCTCTCGAGCTCCTTTGATGCTTTGTGAATCATACACTGTTTGTCCACTAATGTGGAGAGAGTTTTGTGTTTTAGTCAAACAGTCTGGACATTCCAGGGTCAACACAAAAGCCTGATCTCTCCTGTGCATGTTTGGGTTCTGGTATTCCTTTATCTATCTATATATGTCGTGCGTGTGCGTGTGCGTGTGCGTGTGCGTGTGCGTGTGCGTGTGCGTGTGCATGTGCGTGGCTCTGTTACTGGGTTGGATGGTAAAGGGTGAAGAGGTGAGGTTGACCAGGATGTTTGGATACCTGACGCAGGTCGTCATTTCAGGCTTTGTTCCATAGTCCCATTTCAAAGCTATAAATCATGCAACAACTGGATTTGATGGAGGGATTATTTCAAAGTGGCCTCAAGAGCAGCCAGTTTGACTCTGAGGCTGTGTTGCCTTCACGGTGGCTCTCAGGAAAAGGGAACATTGCCACCTAGTGAACCTCCCCCTACTGAGGAGGCCTTGGGTGACCAAAGACGAGACTGGTCACCACGTCTTTTAACAAAACACCAGTTCTTCAGGGATGCAGAGTAATTTCTCGTACAATAGCCCTGCTTCTAAATAGTCACAGCTCCAACAACATGCGCTGTATGCCCAACGTCTTTAAGAACAGGCCCTATTTATTTCTATGTAGGAGTGTTGTAATCATGCAGAGTGCTCCTGTGCTTCAAAGAGGCTGATTAAGCAGAAGTGACAAATGTGTGAGGGCAACACTCATAATGTGTTGCAAGGGTCGGAGTGTCCTACCCATCCCCCTGTCAGTCTCTGTCATCTCCCCCTATAAACCATGCCTTTTACATGTCACGTAAACAAAGACACAGCATTTACGGAGCCAATTAACTCTGTTCTAACACATTAGGCCGTGTCCGGGTCTACATGCTTCGGATGGAGTCATAGACGTTGTCAGCCACTTTACATTCAAGTTGTGTGATTCAGTGGTTGTGGGTGGTCATGAGATTGTCTCATATCTTTTGTCACACCGAGGATGATCTTCAAGAGCCGTGAGCTGCGCAACACAGTGCTGACAGGTCTGATTGACTTGATTTTCAAGGGGAAGACTTATTTGCTTAGCTGACTGTAATGCAAACAGGCGTGTTAGTGCTGGGCTGAAACCTGTGTGAGACGGAGAAACCTATTCTTTCCGTTTTCCTTGTGATAGCAGGAGGCCATAAAGCATCTTTGTACCACGAAGCCACAGGTGTTCCTGGAAAAAAACTCCCACATATCAGGTCAGATTCAGAAATCTTATCAGCTGATCCTGATGCCCAGCTTTCAATTTTTACTCACTTCGGAGGTCCGACCCTGAGTCAACACATTAAGGGGGACACTACCGACATCTAGATGGATTGCCGTGAGATAACGCCTCTGCGCTCCACCTCCTCTTTCCCCCCTCTGTGTCCTCTCCCGTCCGCATCTCCTGTAGAGCAAGGCAAAGTTCACCAGAGGCTGTACTGTTTGCCTTGACTGTCGAAAAGTCAGCCAGGCTCATAAAACCCTCCATCCGAATGGTCAACAGTTGTTTAATTAGTGATAAAAGGCTGGCTGTAAAGCAATTCTGATGTCACTATGACAGGCTAAAGGGATGGAGTTTCTTTGTGTATGTGTGTGTAGGTGTGTCACAGACAGAGAAAACAACTGCATGTGTGCAAGCAGGTGCTGAGGCTAATGCTACTCTAATAACATGGTGGAGTAATTGCATTACTTTTCCCAGATGTAGTGCAGCTGCATCTATTAGTTGATTGACAGAATTTTTGATAGTCAATTCATTTGAGTGATTTTTTTTACACACAAAAAAAGCCAAACATTGCCTAGTGTCAGCTTCTCAGTTGTGAGGATTTTGTTTTCTTTGTCTCATGTGATAGTGAACTGAATATCTTCAGGTTTTGGTCTGTTCAGACAAAACAAGCAATTTGAAGACATCACCTTGGGCTTTTTGTAATTGTGATGAGCATTTGTCATTATTTTTGACATATTATAGACCAAACAATCAATTGATTAATTGAAAATCAGCAGCTTTACCCATCATTTGCAGCCCTACATTAATGTATAGTTTTATGTAACGTTAATCACATACAGTCATTGAAGTTATCACAGGGATCACTGACTTGGTTGGTTTTTCCAGAGCTTTCACCCACACCTCATGGTCTTCCATCAGTGGATGCAGTTTGCTCCGTTGTTTGTTTTTATCATTTAATTGTGAAGATGTTGTTGCTTTCTTGATATACAGACATGTATGTTAATTGGTCAATTGCATATAGTGCTGTTAGAATTTAATATATAAATAGCCTATTCATTGACTATTGGATATATTTTTGATACAAACATGCATATGCAGGCATTAATTGTTGCCTAGCAACAGCTGCTGTAAATGGGAGAAGACAAATGAGTTCTGGGAGGACAGACAATGGAAAGAAGTCTTAAAAACAGTTTTCAGAATGGAAGAGGTGACTGGGCGCTTCAATAAATGGATACACTTTGTTTAAGGAAAGTCAAAAAATACACACGCACATCTTTTTTAGGTGGTGTGCCAAAAAATATTCTAGAAACGTTCAAAAAGACTCGCAACACTATAGTAGCTCCCAGTATCCTTCTTGTTTTATTTTTACATTAAAAGAGTACAACGTTTCGAGCCCTCTTTGTCAGGTAGTTATTGGAATACTGGGAGCTACTATTGTGTTGCAAGTCGTTTTGAACTTTTTGAACACGCATTTTAGAAACTGGCCTGTAGAAAGACTGAGGTCACAAGTCCAAGTCCTCAATACCCTTCCACCGCAGGACTCTTGTCTCATGTCTTTAAAATGTCTAAGGCATTTGGATTTATTATATTTTATTAACTGTTTAACTTTTTCAAACAAGAATGTCTAAATGTTGTTTCAAAGCCTTCTTCACTCTGCCAGAGATAACATTATGGTGGGGAATATTATATTTATTGCTCTAAACATAGTCACATTTGATTATCCTCTGTCTTAAAACACTAGAGTCAATCTATAAAATAACCACCACGTGTAATATATATTCTCACCAGGCTGCAAGTGCCAAAATTGTAGTTACGGGCCTGCCTGGAAAAATAAGAGCTGAATCGATGTGAGAGATATCTGCCCACTGTCCAAATGTAGGACCCTGTCTTCTGGCTAAACTGGTCCAAAATGTGGCAGTAATTGTATGTCATTAGAATGAATTAGAATTATTTAGGAAGAGAGATGAATAATCCCATGACACTTAATTTGGAATGTTAAGTAATTAATTAGTTTTAGTATCTGCCCAAACACTGTGTACAAGACAGAGGAGTGAACATGTTTATGTGAGTGTGTCAGGTGTGAGAGATTTGTGTGTTTCCACGTTTCCCAGCACTGTCTTCCCTTTTTTTTTTTTTTTTTTTTTTACTGGTTTCCATTAATTCTCCATGTTAGTGGTAGACGTGACTGTATTGATCTGGCTGTTTAACAACTGCACCCTGTCAGCATGCCTCAGCCATTACAATACACACAAACAATTAGCCTTCGCCGAAAACACGGCTCTATTGTGTGTCTGAATGAAACATGCCTCCTTTGTGCCACTAAAATGGTTTTTCTAATTAGTTGCAGGAGTTGAATGACAGCTTTGTCCGATACTGTCACACCGACACGGAGGCTTTTCTGAGTGATATCAACCGCTCCCTGTCAGCCAGCAGACGAGTGTTCCAGCAGCTGGAGAGAAACCACGTTTCCGAACCTCAGGAGAGCGACTGGGACCGAATACAGAGCCAGGTCAGGACCAAGACACACTCTGCTGAACCAGAAGCCACTTCTGTCATTAAACAAGGCCCCCGTAAAAATATCTAATCCTCGTCTTCTTCTCCCAGCCTTTCCTTTCCCTTGACATGTTAACGCTTGCATGGGGACGACAGCATCACAGCTGCTGTATAGAAAGTACACCTCTCCAGAGGTGATCATTCACTTTATCAAATGAATGGCAGCGGGAAGGCTAATAATCCTCTGTGTTTACCAAAAACATGAGCCAGTCTGATAATGCACGGCAGGCTTTTCATCGCCTTGACTGCCGTGGAGGAATTGAAAAGACATTAAGATTTGCTGTTCCATAAGGCTCCATTGTTGGCTTTCATTGCAGCCAGTACCATTTTCCATAGAGGGGGGGGGGGGGGGGGGGGGGGGCAAAGAA
>JAOVVB010183810.1:0-11190 GCA_028570985.1 Heterobranchus longifilis | reverse complement strand
CACACTCTTCAGGTGCAAAAAGAACAAAATGTCATTTAACTATAATACAGTTTTAAGCCCAATAATACAATATGAAAGTTGTATCACGGCACAGCACTGGACTTCTGCACACTGTTTACAGTGACAGTCTGCTGTAACCTGCAGATTTAACCCATTTGTGCCCAACGACTACATTTAGTATGATATGGAAAAATGCCACATTTGTTCTAAAGTCATGACATTTGGTACGGACATACTTTTGGCAAGTATTTAACAGTACAACTGTTTAGATCACATGGAAAACTACATTTATAACAATGATCAAAGTCAGGATTTTTGAAAGATGTTAGGTTATGCATATTAATTGTTTTCAATATGATTTTTTTGCATGCATATGTGTGCATAGCTTTGTAAAATGTACTTGTTATGAGATACCAAATACTTGATTGTACTCTTGTAGTTTCTGAGATGCTGCCATTTTCTTATCACACTATATTTAGTATTTGGGCACTACTCTTTTTCTGAAATATAATGAAGTGTATGGAGAAAACAGAAGTCCCATCATGTGCCCAAAGACTAAATATAGTATGATAACAACAACTCACTTTTCAGCCAAACGGTTTGACCGATTTTGAAAATGTCTTCTTCACTTCCACCAGAGGAAATTGAAAAGTTAAGTCGTGGTTCCAAAAAAACAACCCTTATTTAAAGACCTGCGACTGACTTGATTCACATGACCAGAGAAAGCAGTCAATCAATCATCCATGCTGTGTTTATCTGTCTGGCAAATTAGTTTCAGGGGTTGTTGTGATTGATCTGCTTCTCATACAATGACGCTCGCGCACATAAATCTTGATACACAGTGTCATTTCTTTGAATTAGGACAGACACCACCCTGTCACAGAGACAGAGAGATGAAATCATGTTTGAGACGATGGACAGAACGTCCTGTTTGTCATGATGTGCAGCAGCAGGTTGAGGGATGACAGTATCATGACAAAGCATTTTGTCAGCTTTCACCACAGGGTCCTCTGACCTCTTGAGAAATGATTTATCATGACAGCTGAACAAACATGTGAGTCACACTGGCATACTCTCTAACTTTAAGAGCCTGTAGATGAAACACACATTCTCTGATCTGGTTGTTTTGGAAAAACTCCTCAGTTTCAAACTGCAGGTAACTTCTGGTGCGTTCAAGTGCTCCTCGGATGTTCCCACTTTCTAAGTTGGGAAGTCGTTCTTCTGGTGTGTTCATGAGCTTTAAGTCGTAATGTGGAAACAAAGGAGATGTGTTGTATTTTATTGCTCAGAGCGTTTAAACAACACGTCGAGCTGTTTCCACTATTTGCGTGACAGAGATTTACCAGACTTGTTATCGGGGTTAATGCTAATAAATTACTTTTCTAACTAATCTAGGTCACTCTACATGGACAGCAAGTAACAGTTACAACATAATACCATATTACAAATTAAATGTGAGCGAAAACTGCTATGCAATACGTGAATTCACAAAATTCGTTCGCAATGTTTCTGCGTAATATGACGTCAATTTTGCAAGTCGTGTACCAACGTTTTTGCAGATTTTCCGAGTTCTGAGTTGAGGGGGCGTTCATGTGAATAAGCAATCAGCCTTTTCAAAGCAACATGTGACAGTTTACAGAGCTTCATGCCAGCTGATCTTTGCCAACATTAAAGATGTACTGATCAACAAACCTGCAAACTAAACAAACCCCCAAAAATCATTAGATGCTCCAAACAGACAAACTGCAGTGATAAAGAGGAACGGAAGGGAAGGAGCTGACTAATACTTCTTTTTTTTTTCTTTTGTCTGTAGGATTCACTCCTCAACGTAGGGGAGAGTGGGGTAAGATGAGACCATTTTTTACTTATGTTGTCCTCTAGGCAAGGACAAATAAAAACAGAAGTACAATGACAACATCTACCATTATTTCAGGATGTCTTCTATCAATTGAAATTATAAAAATGCGTCTGTGACAAAGGACCATGAAAATGTGACCTCTAAGTGTTCCTGTGGCTCAACTTGCCCCAGGTTAGGGGTAAGTTGATCCAAGTCCTGGGATAAATTGACCATCTGACTTTTTAAGTTAAAAGCTGAGCACAATTTAAAAAAGTAATTTAATAACTTAAACCAACTAAAACCAACCAAATAAAGTAAAAAAATAATCTTTTAGTAAAACTTTAAGTGTCTGCCATTGGTGAAAAGACTTTAAATATTTCTGTTAAATCCAAATTAAAAGGACAGCCAGCGTAGTTTTGAGGAGCAAAAAAACAATAAATTGCAACAAAATGATGTTAATGAAGAAAGAGTTAAAATCTGCTGGTGTCCAGTCATGTATAATAAAACAAAATAAGTGTTTGGCAGAAAAATAACGAGAGATGGTGGCATGCAACCAATCTCAACCTAAAAGAATAATTCATTCTAGATTCTGTATTTAACTCGTTAGCCTTTGCTGCTTTTCTATAATGTGTAACATATGATGACCGGCTGTGTAATATTGAAATACCATTTTATGCTTCTGAGACTTAACTTCAGTGTCTTGTAGTTGAATCACTGGCTCAGTTTACCCCACAGCATCTGGCCCAGTTTAGCAATTCATGCTAATCTTTAGCTAAATGATTCACATGGTTTTATATAAATCACCAACATGTATCATACACATTTTTAGACCTGGATAAATTGTTGTTTGACATAACAGTTATTATACCTGATGTGCAAAAATATTTTTTTTTGGTGTAAATTAATACTTAAAAATAATCCCATGTGTTTCTATCCACCACAGATAAAAATGATGGCAGCTACCTGAATTTATAGTCACATTACAACAAATGTGCACAGTTGCCTAGAAACAGGGGGTGGGTCAACTTACCCACTGGCTCATCTTACCCCACTCTCCCCTACTGTATTATACTTGGATTTAGTAGCACAAGTCAATTTATTGGCATAAACAAAAGATGTAAATTCAGCCATATATGGAGTTGTACCCTCAGTACTTTGCTCTGAGAGATTCTGCCCAACTGAACTTGAAAACAGTGCTAGTAATCATTCTGCACAGACCTGTCTCCTTTGAAAAAGTAGGTTTTGGCGACATCCTCCCACCAGACAGCTGTCTCGATACTCTGAGTGGGCATGCCGCTCCCGAACAGCGAGATGTCCTGAGGGTACGAAGGCTGGAGAGTTGTGTCCTTGAAGACCCAGAAACGGTTTCCTAAAATACACACAGCAAGTTAGGAGACTCTGGGACAAAGACACTATCATAAAGATGACCTCAAAAACGGCACTAAACAAAAAAAAAAAAACACAGACGGCGTGGGTGTTTTTTTCTTCTCCCTATTCATTTCTATTCACATGATTTCAAAGGTCAGATGTATCACCTCATTTACAAAATAACTGCACAGCAGAAAATCTATGCAGTGTTATCTATAATACAATAAACAGCAAGATGATGCTCTGAAAGCAACTCTGCCGAGACTTGTTGTTTTCAGTTTTATTGAAGCTATTGTTGCATTTAATTCATTTTGATCATAAGTGCCTCAGGCAGAGTGAGGAGAGCTGCTGCGGTGGTGTGCTTGCAGTAAGTAGCTAGACACTCACATGCACACACATGCAGTTAAGTCCCCTTGAGTGAATAAATAAAGCATGAGGCACTCTGATCCCACTGGGTGACAGATGTCATGTTAATCTGCCTGATGGACGGATGGCTGTACTGGACCTGCACCCGCTCTGTTAACGCACAACAACCTCAAAGTCACCCGCTCAGGCGCTATATGATAAAAGACTACCGGATGTTTAGAGAGATCACACTTTCACATGCACTTGTAGTGGTGGTATACAATAAAATGATTCCTTTTTTGTCATTTGTTAGATTATTGTGGTGTAAAATATCCTAACTTCTATACATTTGTAACTAAGGCTGAAGGGTAATTAGTGTAATCTATTAACTTGCTTTATTTTATGATTTTAAATTGAATCTGGGAAGAAAAATAAATAAGTAAAGGTGCCATGTGGAATTTTCTTGTAAACAAACAAAAGTTCTGTTTACATTCAGTGTCACCAAAATGCCTTGTGTCTGACAAATGTGTTGAATGCATTTCCTTCCTCATAAAACACAAAAATACATAGATGTTAGATGTTACCCTTGTGGGAACATATGCTGCTAATTGTGTCACTTTATAATATAATTATTGTGTATTTCATAGTGTATTTGTACTGTGCAGTGTGTACTTATTGTGTAAGGAATCTGCATTTATTGTATTCTGTATTGCACTTTTTATTTTGCATATTTTATTTATTGCGTCTGCTTGTTAACTGTAGGACTACAGATGCAAATTAGCGTCTCGCTAAATCTGGTGCAACCATGTTTTAATTTAATGTAAATGATCAATGTCATTGCACGCTGTCGTTTTATGAATAAAGTAAACTATATTTTAAATCCTGCGTCGTTTACATCCATGTTTGCTAGCGAGCAGTCTTCTCCTTCCTCGCCTGTCTTGGTGCATCTTTGCTACATTTCTTGTAGCGTTACCACCATCGATTGTCAATCAGTGAAATAGCCTGAAACTGGTGGCAGAAATGTGTATCATGTCGCCTTTGTGCTCTCACGTGTGCATCGTAGTGCATTTGCAGAATACTAACAAAACGTGGACCCACTTATAAAAACGCAGCTTTATAGCAGTGGTTCCTTAAGGGACCCGTTTTCTATCATTGACTAAACTGACGACCCCTGAGTGACATATTTAGTGGTTATTTAATTTTATATTCAACACATAACAGTAATTAACCCAAATAGAATGCAATAACTGCAGGAAATGTGTGTAAAATGAGCGATTTTGATGAATTTTGAACAGACTATTTCCTGTGAATATTGCATCCGAGATTAGTTTTCCTGTTATTTTCATGAACTCTCTGTCTGTATTATGTTTTTTTTTATTTGTAATAATCATGCATATTTAATTGGCTTCTTTTTGACAAATGCAGTGTTTTCTTCTCCCTAACCATTGTTCTATTGGCTCTTTGGTTGTTTTAACTGCAAACTTTTCTAATGCAGGACGAGGCCGTTTCACAGAAATGAATGAAATGCTGAGACACTTTTTAAAAAGTTGTCTTACACCCCTCAAAATCAAGAAGGCCTGGAGCCCCCCCGTGGAGCTTTGGTTGGGAACCAGTGCTCTAAAGCACTATTAGTGGCCAAAAACTCCACATGGTATCTTTAAAAAAAAATAAAAAAACAGTAAAAAATCAAATGGAAAAAAAAGATCTTGCTTTTATTACCTTTGAAAAAGACAAATTTCCCTTCACTATTTTCATACACGGCATCGATTTTTGGAGGCAAGCCTTTCCAGAAGTAGTTGATCTGCATGGGGTAACCAGGGACCACGGAGTTGTCCCGTACCCTCCAGAACCACTGGTCCTGTAGAAACGGATAAGGTAGAATCATCATCACTTTAAAAAGCAGCGGCCATGTTGACGCAGGCTGATGATCGACTCTACCTTGAACACAAAAAGCTCCTGCCGGAGGATGGCCAGGGTGTTGAAGCCTCCGTCGCAGATGTTGGGTTTGGAGTTGGGGTTGGAGGGTTTGGCCCCCTGTGGGGGCCGGTGGGGTCTGGCATGGCGGTCATGCTTACGGGGGTCTGAGGGAGGGTGGAAACGAGGAGGAGGGACCGTGGGTGGGGGCCTGGTAGGCTGCGGTGCTCTATCTGGTGGACCTAGAAAGACAAAAGGTTTCTATAGTTTTTCTGTATTTGTGAGATTTAATGATTTTTGGATCGTCTCCATTGAGATATGAAATTATTTTACCAATGCACCTTTAATATTGGCACAAATGATTTGTTAGTTGACTCATGTTGGCTGTCCTCTTTAAAACAGCTGACAAATGCTGCTTCCTGGCAATCAACCCAATATGACTGAATGTTGCAGCAGCTTTTGTAATAGTGACTAAGTCATTGCAGAGCTTCAGTGGAACAACATGTAACATTGCTCTAACTACTTTATTGCATTTACAGAAAATGTTTGTCTTTGTTCTACGTCGTAAAGAGAGAGACTAACGTACGTAACAGAGTGTTACCATAGATTTTCTGGATGCCCTGCAAGTCATCGTGAGGTAGTTTGAAGTTCTCTGTGTCCATGTACTGGTAGAAAGGAGCCATGATGGCAGTGGGGTCGTTGGAGTGCTCCAGACCGAGGGCGTGGCCCAGCTCGTGCACCGCAACCAAGAACAGGTCGTTACCTGGAGAGGGGGAGAGGTCATTGTGAATGCACAGACACTCAATCATATGTGGCATATGGTGCAGTGCAGTGCAGTGCAGTGCAGTGCAGTGCAGTACAGTGCAGTGCAGTGCAGTACAGTACAGTACAGTGCAGTACAGTGCAGTGCAGTGCAGTGCAGTGCAGTACAGTGCAGTGCAGTACAGTACAGTGCAGTGCAGTACAGTACAGTACAGTATAGTGCAGTACAGTACAGTGCAGTACAGTGCAGTACAGTGCAGTGCAGTACAGTACAGTACAGTGCAGTACAATATAGTGCAGTACAGTACAGTGCAGTGCAGTGCAGTACAGTGCAGTACAGTGCAATACAGTACAGTGCAGTACAGTACAGTACAGTACAGTGCAGTGCAGTACAGTGCAGTACAGTACAGTACAGTACAGTACAGTGCAGTGCAGTACAGTGCAGTACAGTACATATAAGAGGTGGAGGAGAATGAATGTGACTGTGAGATGAAGAAAACATGCACACACTCATTAACACAAGACACAATCAAACAGTGATAAGCACAGAAACACATGAATGACTGTTTACATGCACACAATATTACTTTTTTGCAAAAAAGACAATATTCCTACTAAGCTGTCGCAAACTGCGGTAAAAAACCCAATTGAGACAAACTCTGAATGTGCTCTATACATTTCCAAAGAATGCTCCTAAAACCAGAATAATATCAGCATATCCCACATGTCTTAATTGGATAATGCTGTATTCAGAAAATCCAAACTGAATATGCTGTTTACATGGCCTGCATCAAATTCAAAATATTGTCATATATTGAATAATAGTGGAATATTAGTGTGCATGTAAATGTATTCACTGAGAAATAAGATTTACAGTGGGCGTCTTTATAGCCATAAGGCCTGAGCTGAACACCATCAACAGCAAATATTTGGGAGGCGGCAGGGGGGGTGCTGCACTGCAACATGCGTCTTTCAGTTTAATTAAAGGCATTATATTTTAATGATTCTGTTATTCTATATTGAGAAAAACAGAATATCCAAATCCCCAAATTACCTACCCAAGGAATGAATATCCAAATAGTTCGCCCGCTCTCTGTACTGTGTATATATAACTGTATATATATATATATATATATATATATATATAAACTGTATATGTTGCTGTTTTCCCACATGCAGCTATTTTTCCACTGAAGATGAGCTCGTGACTAAAATATGGAATCCTTCCAAGAGATGGGAAGATAAGACGTGGGAGCATAATGTACTGTAGCCACTATAAAATCAATCTTCTCTCAGGTCTTGTAGTGACTGCTTGATTAGTTAGTCATCAGAAAATAAATCAATAACCATTTTGATCACCAGTTAACCATTCAAGACATTTATCCAACAGAGAATGCCACAATATGTGCTCGCTCCAGGGTCTTACATATGAGAATTAGGTTTTTTTATTGACTCTCATTGGGTTTTCGACAGTTGGACACATCTGAGCAATTTTTGTAGACAAACCATTGAACACGTAATTGACCAATAACCAGTTGATTAATCAACGATGAAAGTGATCATTACTTTCAGGCCTCTGGTCCAGATGTAACTTCCACTGAGCTAATGTGGTGCAATGTAGTGGAAGTGAAGATTATTGGAGGTAAATTAAAAGGGCACTTTTCCTTTTTTTTTGCTCCATAAGAGACGATAGGCTGCATGAGAGCCACAGCAGGCTGCTCTCATTCTCTGTTTGTAGCACTAACTACAAAAAGTAACGCACTGTAATTCATACATATAGCATGTAATTATGAGACATGCAGCCAGGATTCAAAGACACAAAGATACAAAGACACGCTCTGGGTGGGCGGATTTTAATTTTAAGTTTTTTACTAACCATACCAAGTATATTTGTAGCCTAAACCGATGCAATTAGTCCTGTTTCACAACGTTAATGACGTGTCTATCATGCGACCAGGACATGTATTTAAACCGGAAGTAGGAATTTTAATGTGATTTTATTGCAATCCCAGTGTTTTCTTTTACTAACCATATAGTCGTTTTGTTGTCTAAACCTAACAAAGTGTTGTTGTTGTCTAAACCTAACAAAGTGTTGTTGTTGTCTAAACCTACAGAATTCTTCCCGTTTCACAACGTTAATCGCGACGTTAATGACGTGTCTATCACGGACATGTATTTAAAACAGGACACATGTTTGCGTGCTGTGCATAAATCTGTATGATGACGAACAGTTTATGAGAATGTGTTGGTCTCAGAGCAGAGGGACACACACACACACACACACACAATAGTAAAAACACAAACATTCATATAATGCACCTGAACACAAACAAATGTCGGGATGGCAAAATGGAAACATGGTGGGTCTATAGTTCGTATTCAAACACGCACAGACAAATGAAAAAACAAAAAAACAAAAACCTCCACGGTCAGTGTCTCTGGTCAGCACTCAGCTCATAGTGTCAACCTGATTTAGAAACAAGAGCACGCTTTCTGTACAGCTTGTGACTGAAGCTGTCCCCGGGAGATTGTTGCCCTTTAAAACATGATATCCACTCCTGCCAGCAGCGCTGCACACACCAACCACTGACCCTCAGCCAGCAGCTAAAAGGTTACACCTCCCCCTCCCCCATTTATCTAACAAAACCAGCCTCTTCCTCCAAACCAAAAATGTCCCATAAAGACTCCCGGGAGACAGGTCGGAGCTACCATTAGCGCACATGTCAACATGCAACATTTACAATTACACCGCTGTGAAAGCCCATTAAAGGTTGCACAGCTTCCCAGACACATAAGCAGAGACAGGAGCTTTTCAGAGTCAGTCCCAGCACTCCACATGGATAACCATGGCACACTGCGCAACGGTGAACACAAACTTGACTTGGGAGTCTGAGACAATTACCATTGGAGTATGAGAACAAAAGAGAGAGAGAGAGAGAGAGGGAGGGGAGCTGATGGGTGGCGAGCAGCTTCCCAGAACAAACACAATGTGAGCTGTTACCCTCCTCTTCCACTAATGGGAGGTTGGAATGTAAGCGTATGGCACATGGGTATTAGCAGCCTGGTGGTGCTCCTCTGACAAGCATGGCGCCCCGGAGGTAGAGTTATTAAAGTGTGGGTGGATGCACGGCGAAGAAAGGCATTTTATCTCCCTCTCTGGGATGCTGCACCCTCCCAGAATCCACACTGGCAGGGTGGCCCACATTAGGTGATATATGGGCCACTGTTACAGAATATTTTATATCCATAACCTAACTTGATCTATCATAAGAATATCCAAAATAACATGATATAACATGACATGACACAACCTGATTCAACCGCTAATAAACTAATCTGACTTAACCTGGTATACCCATGATAACATAACATTACACACAACACAACATATTATAACATCACATCACATAAGATGAAACATGACATGACTCATAATAACCTAATATAATATGTTATGTTATTATGGGTACATAAATTATGTAAAGAAGACGATGGATCGTCTACATCAAATGTCCCAACTATTAAAACAAAGACAGGAGAATATGACGAGGCATAAACAATGGTGCACTGAAGTTGCAGTTCTGTATTAATTACAGGAAATGTTTCAAATAAATTCTATAGAAGTTTGCAACAAAGGACGTGTGTAAGAGTGTGAGTGTGTGGCTGCATTGCGGGGGGGCTTGAAAATATTTGTATCTACAAAAAGGGGGGCCTTCCAAAAAAAGTTTGGGAACTACTGACCTAACTTAACAATATTGGTTGCACTTTATTTTACGGTAATTAGATGTAACAAGCCGTACTTAGTATCCAATTAGACAAAAACTATACACTGATATGGTGCAATAAGCCTCATTAGTGTACCGTAAAATAAAGTGTGACCCATACTAACTAATCTGAGTTAACCTAATACTATATCCATGCTAGCATAACATAATGTCATATAACCCCTAATAAACTAACCTAAATACCCATAATAACATAACGTTACATAACACAGCACAACATGACATAACCAATAATAAACTAACCTACCTTTACCTAATATACCCATAATAACATAACGTTATACAACATAAAACAACACAACATAACATAAAATCGTATACAATATTATTTCCACATTTTGTAATGGTATGGATATATCACTTTTCTGTCTTCTGTCTTGAATCACCACTGAGCTACATCAAATTCACTAAAAACAGAAAAGCCATAATCATGTGCCAGCAACCAATGTCTTAAAATAGCAGAGCTTTCTATCCTGTCATCTGAAGAGCTTATTATGCAGAAAAAAACCCATCAAAATCCTGACAGATGGGGTGATGCGTCTTTACAGAGCACAGCCCGATCAAAGACATCCTCTGCATTCTTTGTTTTTGGTTAAGCGTCCCTCTTATACTCTGCCCTGTGATACCATCGCTGCTCTACTGACCTCCTGCCAAGCCATCTGTATTTCCACTTTTTGCTTTCCATCAGTCCTCGTCTGTCTCTCCTGATGACTGCTGCTGTCCTCGCTCCTTCCACACCCCTTTACTTGTTTACTTACCTGCCAACATTCAGCATGTAACAACCTTTCTTTCCTTTCTTTCCTAATCCTATAGACCTCTCGGTTCATTTTCGAACAAAATGCCTCTGGATGCAATCGGATAGACCTACAACCAATCAGAGCAACGCGCCAAGAGAGACACATGCGGGTTGACGATTGGTCCGTTTTCAAACAGGAAAAAAATGTCGGCCTGGTCACAAACTTTCTAACTTTGCAGCTAAACAGAACACTCAAATATTTAGGCGAGAAATAAGCAATACAGTAACAGAATCTTGATTCATATTTGATCAGCACTTGACCGTTTGATGTGAATTTCTGCTGAAAGTCGGCAGGTAACATGGTCACATTTTAATCCGTTACACCAACATACGGTTGCAGCACAAACTCTCATTTCACAGCTCAACAGAACACGAAAATAAAA
>JAOVVB010183799.1:0-11190 GCA_028570985.1 Heterobranchus longifilis | reverse complement strand
TGTGTGTGTGTGTGTATCTGTGGCATGCGGTTTTTCAGGTCGGACACAGGGACGGTCGGCAAAGAAGGCAGACTGGATCAGTCCTGAAAACCTTCATACCATAGACTGACACATACACACACACACACACACACACAAACACAAACACACACACGCCCACACACACACACCCACACCCACACACGCACATGACTCTCACTGTCTTTTTCACTCACTCTCTTATTATTGCGTTGCTAGTTTTTTTTTGTGACAAATGTAACAAAAGACCTGCTATTACTCAAATATATTCTGTATACCTGCTATATACTCAAAAGGAATCACTGTCAAATGTTTTTTTTTTATGATTTCATCAATAATTAACATTAGTAGTTATCTGGTTAAACATGCCAAGACCTTCTTTTTTCTCTCTTATATCTTATATCTTCCCTCTTGATGAGCTCCTATCCTCACCTAGGTTTTTAAACCACAGCTATGTAAATGACACTCAACTCATCCTCTCCTTCCCTCCCTCAGATACTGTAAGTCCACACTGGTGAACCGTATGCAGGAGGATTCTGACCAGGTGGAGAGAAAGATACTACACACACACACACACACACACACACTTCTAGATAGTGTTAATTTACTGCACTAAAGAGTAAGGCATTTCAAGGTAAATGAGTAATATACTGTCATTTTCTTTGGAATTAATTTATTAAGTTTAAATGAAATGTTTTATGTGACAGCCTTATCTACATATTCATTCATCCCTCGCTGACGAATGATAATGACATTTTCACATGTTAAACCATTATTATTCTCATCAATCTTGATCACAGTCAACCCCAGCTCTCGGCCATCCTCATGCATCTTAATTTGCTTCCTACCTCAAGGAAGAATCACATCAGGTGACATTGTTCTTCTTCTGTTCTACATCTATATCTTCTATCTTGGTGAGGTCAATATCCTCACATAGGTTTTTAAACTACAGCTATGTAAATGACACTCAACATCCCCCTTCCTCCCTCAGACTTGAAACACTTATGTTTCTGCATTCATCCCTGCACGTCTAGCAGACATCCTGCCATAATTGACATCTTATCAGCTGAAACTAAAACCTAGCTTGACTGAGCTGCTGTTGATGCTTGAAGATGCAGCTCCGCATAAAGATCTTGTGATCTTAAGGAACAACAAGCAAGCAACCTTTTCTGCACTTTTCTCCTCACTTCTCCTGCAGGTGTATTTTTATCCACCAAGGTCACTCAGGTGCTTGTTTGAGCCCTTTTTATTAAGACTGGAGAAGACACATGTTAACATCAGCAACTAATCCAGAATGCAGCTGTATGAAGGTTTTTAAATCTTCTCTGGCTCTTCTAAAGCAGCCCATTGCTACTCTCACTTAACTGGCTTCATGTAGCTGCATTGGATTTCAAACATCAATGCATGCCTAGAAACCCTATAAATGGACCAGCATTTAAATTTACTTATACATTTACAGCATTTGGCAGGCACTCTTAACAAGAGTGCCTTACGTTTTATCTCATTGTACATCTGATCAATTGAGGGTTAAGGGCCTTGCTCAAGGGCCCAATGATGGAAACCTGGTGGTGCTGGGATTTAAATCAGGGAGCTTTTGATCCCTAGACTAAAGCCTTTTCCATTGAGCTACCCTTGCACTTGCCTATGTTAACCTCTTGATACCCAAAGGTAAACATTATCTGCCTTGTAATTTATTCTTCCTGTGTCTGGTTATTAGAATCTGATAACTATTGCACTTGATCGATGACTTTGATCATGAAGGAGTCTGACAAAAGGCTCATCTCTGTTCTGACACACAACTGATCATTATACTTACCATCATAATAACCAGATCATTATACTGATCAAACTGGTTAACAAAAAAACATTAAATTTTTTTTTTGGTTAATGTGTTCTTTGGGACACTTTCTGCTGTAACACACATGAAACTGGTTGGACAAAAAATGCAGTTAGTGCCAATAATTTCAGCTGGAACAACAACGTAAAAGCTCATTGTCTCTTTGTCACATTGTATGAGCTTCATGGATATGTGCTGTTGTCACACCCTAAAAGAAAACAGGTCATGCCTCCCGATCATCGCATAGCTATTTGGAAAACAAGCGATTAATTAGTGCATTTCCTACCTAGCTGCTCTGGATTGTAATCATTCCTCCCCACACCTCACCACACCTTAACGCGCTTTATCGTTCTGCTCATAAAATGTTATCTAGGATATTGGTGCCTATGTGAGCGTGAACCCGATTCCTGTGAGTCACAGCCTCTCTTGGCATTACAAACTGGCCATCGGAACAGGCGAGGCAGCACTATAAAGATAAACAGAGAGACTGGCTGCATCCCACAACACACATGTACGTGACGCAACACATTTTTTAGCTCGATTATCATTTATGACTGGTGTGTTAAGGGTAACAGTTTCATGAACATGTCTGCTTATATGACATAGGTGGATGTATATGAGGGGAAAAAGTGTAAAGATAATACAGGTCATCTTAATACTACATTAGTCAATAAAAGGTAAAAAAAGAGAGCAAAACAACCTAGACTGGAAATGTCCCTTTCAGCAATATTATCAATATGCAATTTAAAATGTGTATTCCAACATTCTTTCAATAAGTACAATATTTTCTGACATATACCAATAAATTCGAGGTTTTCACATGCACTGTGAGGAATTAAATCAGCTATGAGCAGTTATCCTAATCTGCATGTGTTTTGCCTGTGGGAGGAAACCGGAGTACCCAGAGGAAACCCACCAAGCATGGGAAGAACATGCAAACTGCATGCACACAAACCCAAAGGTGGTACTCAAACCATCATCCTTGTAGGTACGAGGCCAAAGTGCTACTTGAAAATCTAATTTAAATTTCTACATTTCTTTATACATGTACATCCAAATTTTTGATTTCTTGATTTAATTATTGTATCCTGTACTATTTCTTTTAGCAGAAATTATATCAACATGTTTAGGAAGAATAAAAAGAGCACACACACACACACACACACAATTTTTCACTTACTGGCTGCTGTCCTTCTTCCTATTCATGATGGAAATCTGTATTTGCTGTTTCTAAGCGGTTCCAGGATCTTTCTCTGTAAGTCTCTGTGCTCTTCAGCGTCGCCTCTCTCCAGTTAAAGTCCAGCTTTGCCTCCGCCCCCTTGGAACAGGTGTAACACCTCTCTTCCTGGCACATGGGACTGGGAAGACCTGTTTCACTCCTCCATCTATCAATCCAGGTGTCTCATCTGGCAAATATCTTAGTGTATAGTCAAGAGGGAGGCTTGTGTGCTGTGGTGTGTGTGGGTTAACAGCATGTAGAAACACTTTTAATGATACTTTATGATATTTGTTGACACCAGAGAGAGGGACATTTGTCACAAAAATGAAGTGAAAAAGACAGTGAGAGTTATGTGCATGTGTAAATCATTACAGTATAGAGGTGTACAACAGTGAAAACTGGGTCTTCAGGATGACCTCCAGTATGAGCAATAAAATGATTATCTCTGCAAAAAATTATACCATGTACAGTAGCTTTTGAATAACTGTGAATGTATTTAGTATATACTGTAAGAAATGCAACACTCTGTGTTGTGCTATAATGGGAAAATAATGAAAGACAGTAAAAGACTGGTGGAGTGCAGAAGCAGTGTCAGCAGAATTTAATTCAATTTTATGTACGTACTGTTTTTATCCACTGACACTGTCACAAGCAGCTTACAGGAATCCATTTTACATTTATAAATGTATCGCTAATGAGCAAGCCAGAAGCAACGGTGGCAAAGAAAAATAAAAATTGAGAAAACATGAGGGAGGAGCCTTGAGGCAAACCAGCCTCCAATGTGAACCCATTCTTACCTGCATGAAACAGAAAGGTCCAATGTTTTTTTTTTTTCTTAACAAGTGTATACAAGAAAAGGACAAAAAAATATATCGCTAATAGGATGGTGGCACAGTAGCATAATGCTTGGCCCTGTGGCCTCACACCTCCAATGTCAAGAGTTTGATTTCTGCCTCGGATCTGTGTGTGTAGAGTAGTTTGCATGTTCTCCCTATTCTTGGTAAGTTTCCTCGTAATGTAATGTTGATTGACATTCCTAAATTGCCTGTTATGTACCCTGCCTTTTGCCCTCCTTGTCTCCTGGGAAAGGCTCCAGGCCCCTGTGACCCTGAACACAGGATATGTGGTGAATTTTGATAATAGGAACTTGATTATGAACATCAGGGTCTTTTCTGAAATTATTCCAATTTAATTTAGGTCTATTATACAAACTTAAGGCAATAACTATTCAGTGATGGAGATTTGAGTGTGAACTGTTTTTACCTAGCCAAGAAAGTGTTTTATTCCATTTGTACATCAGCTAATTGCCAACACTTATTTAATAAAGAACAACATATTATACATTTAGTTCCTTTGTTATGTTTTATATCTGTTAAGCAAGTTAATTTTGTTTATGTAATTGTATTAATTAATTGTTTTTGCAAGATCTGAGGTGCTGAAGGTCAGGTTCATGTCGCTCACCATTCAAAACATCTCAAGGATGATCAGTGGAAAGAGGATGCACCTGAGCTGAAGCTACTGTACATGGTATAATAAATTTTGAGTGTCATGGCAAAGGCGGTGAATACTTATGTCCATGTGATTTTTAATAAATTTGCAAATATTTCAAACAAACTTCTTTCACATTGTCATTATAGGTGTTTGAGAAAAATTATTAATTTTATGCATTTTGAAATATGGCTGTAATATAGCAAAATGTGGACAAAGTGAAGCACTGTGACTACTTTACAGGTGCACGGTATTCATGGAAAGTTCGCTGGAAGAAAAAAAAAGTATGGCAGGAAAAAGCACACAAGCAACAGGGATAGTTATAACCTTAAGAAAATTGTCAAGCAAAGCTGATTTAAGAACTTGGGAGAGCTTTTTAAGCAAGAAATGTGGTGATGCTGGATCAGTGTATCAAGATCCACCAGACAAAGACATCTTCAGGAAACGGACTGTTGCATCCCTAGCGTGAAGTCACTCCTGAACTAGAGACAACATAAGAAGCATCTTACCTGGGCTAAGGAAAAAAAGAACTGGTCCACTGCTCAGTGGTCCAAAGGCATCTTTTCAGTTAAAAGTAAATTTTGCAATTAAATTGGAAATCAAGAGATTTTTGATCATTTCATGCTTCCATCTTCTGAAAAGCTTTATGGACATGCTGAATTGTCTTTTTCAGCAGGATTTAGCACCTGCCCACAGTGCCATATCTACCACTAACTGGTTTGTTGACCATGATATTACATTGCTTGATTGGCCAGCCAACTAACCTGCCCTGTACCACATAGAGAATATATGGTCCATTGTCAAGAGGAAGAAAAGAAACACCAGACCCAACAATACAGACAAGCTGAAGGCTGATATTAAAGCAACCTGGTCTTCAATAATGCCTGAATAGTGTCACAGCCTGCAGGACTGCGCAAGAATGTCCAACAAAGTATTGAGTGCATAAATGAACAGAAATTGAGAAGTTCTGAATTGTAAATCCTGTTTTTGATTGAGATTAGTAAATATCTGTATACTTTCAGATACTGGATTTTTGTAAGTAAAAGTAATGAATCTATAATATAAGAGACTTTTACTTTTTAAAGACACACAAAGCAGGCTAGTGGGTGTTTTCAAGTGCATGCTTCTGTGCCCTGACAGACTGGCACCTGGTCCAGGGTATACCCCACCTTGGGTCACCTGGGATAGGTTACAGGCCTTCCACAACTAGTGTTTCTTCCTACAGAGTAGATATAGCACCCTGCAGAGTTTTTTCTTTGTGTCTGATAGACATCAGGATGCTGATGTCTATCAGAGACTGCGGAATCCACAAAAAACACACAATAAACAAAACAAAACACAGCAAGCACCTTTCTGGATATGAGTTGATGACATTTATATCTATAATTTTTATAAAAGCAGTGACATGTCCAGTTGGTGCAATGATTGATGCCTGGTCTGAATTATTTCTTGTGCGAGCAATCAGACATATGATATATCAAGCAGTTATGTGTCATTTGCACTTTGACATCTGGAGTTTTGTTTAAAACTGTTCTTCAAGTTACAACTCAGGTCAATATATTATATTTGATGAGGAACTGGAGGTTGTTGTCTTTTTCCGCAGTACAATGTTACAAAGCTGAACAGTTTTGGCATAAAATTTTGGATAAAGGCTAATTTGACTAAATACATCTACAACAGTGCTCGTTACCCAGTTGTTCCACAGGAGAAAGATTTTATGAGAACGTCGTAACAAAACTCATGCAAACATTTCTGAACAAGGGAAGAACTGTCACAAAAGATAAAAACTTCACATCTCTGTCATTGGCTAAAAGACTGATGAAATGTGACAGGACTCTGTTTGGCACAATAAATAAGATCCAACAGGAACTTTTAACTCCAGCTAAAAACACTTCTGTATGCAAGAAATTCTCAACACAAGTGTTTAGAACTAGTTATTTCTCTTATTTGTGCCATGCTGATGGTGTATGATTCAGAAAAGAAGCACAGCGTCACAAGTAAACGGAACCCAAGATTTTGTTTCAATTGTTTTACATAGAAATGGAGAAGTGATGCACTCATACATGGATGTAAAGAAGTTTGAGTTGTATATGTGTTTTTTAAGAAACTGAACATTATAACTGTAATAGTTCTCCATTTTGCTGAATCTCTGAGTCTTATTTTTTTTTGGGTGATCCATGATCATTTTGTTTAGGTTTATTTCACTTATGTCAGGAGATTTCAGTGCTGTTCTTAGGTCTGTATGAAAGAGGATTTGTGGACAAACAGGCCTGGAGTGGAGGACAGAGAGGAAAAGGGGAAAATCTGCACATATACACACATACTTCACAGTTTAATTCTTAAACACAGTTAAAAAAAAATTTTTTTCTCTGTAATCATGGTCTAATAATGTTATTTGTTTTACTTTTAATTCAGTATCGCTTTCGCTAGAAGTCAATAATTATCCAATTAATTTCCAGTGAAGCAATATTGTACATATATAAATAAAATGTTGTTGAGCTAGATTAGTGCTCTAATTGGTCACTTGAAAAAACACAATGTAATCTCAATGTAATTGATGACAAAAGAAGTATATAATGACAACAACAACGATTTAATAATAACAATAATAATAATAAAAAGAAGAAGAAGAAAGAGAAAAAGATGCAACAATTTACAACAAACAATGCTTGCTTCAAACAATAATCATTTAAAATGCAAATTATTCATATTTCTTTATGGGTATTGATACTAAATTTGGTGAAAGCTTCAAGAAGTATATGACCTGAAAAAAAATCTTGCTTAAAATAAATCATTTCGTGCAAAATTTACGATTTCCCCCCCAAATTAACAACAGTTGTTTTGTTCAAATGCTCCAAATTAGAAAGGCACCTTATGTTATATGGCCACATACATGAGAGATGTGTTTTGTTAAAAGCTTAAAAAGCAAAAAATCTGTAATGTCCATAACCATGTCACAGTCATGTTGCAATATTATAACAATTTAGCATTTTAGAATAATACACTTTTTCAGGTTTTTGTCTTTTCATGTGAAATCAAATTTTTCATCTGAATGACAATTAAAATCATTAAAAGATATCACTCTCACTCTCACTCATCTTTTATACCGCTTTATCCTGTACATTAAAAGATATTAATTCTAAAAAGTTACGGAAACTACATAAAAGGGCATTGTATTCAACAAATGTGTTTCTTTTTATCTGAAAAATATAAATATGTATGCATATTTCCAAAAATAAAGCATGGATCTGGAATAAGAAGCATCAAGTTTTATAAAAAAAAATTGATATGAAAACTTACTTTTTCACCTAGGTCTGACACTTTTTAGCAGCAATACTGAGTTTTGGACCTAGGCTTTTTTCCTGTCTATTGAAGTTATGAATAATACAAATAAAATAATAAGGACACACCCACATGCCTTTTCATGCTACTGAGAAAGCAAAATGCCAGGGTGGGTGTTCGTTCAGGCTGAAACACACATAGGCTTGTGTCATGTTAAAAATCCTTATTTTTCTATATTTTCATATAGGTATTTTTTTAGATTGTGTCTAGTTGTGCAATTTTACAAAGTTATCACTGCATACAAAATACATCGTGGGAAGTGCAGAGGTTATGTGACTGACTCTCTCGTTCTCACTCTCTCACTCAGTTCAGTGTGTTTTGTGGCCGTGTTGATATCAGACACGCCCGATTAGCAAACGGAAAGCAACACAAAGCAGGAATGCAGATCGCTTGCAGAGGAACATGTGATTAGCATGTCATTAAGCCATTCGTCCTCAGCAAGTGACAGTCTCTGTGACATCATGAACACACTGACATGTGATTGAAGTGTGTTTTGTTCTTCAAGGTTAATGGTGGATGTCTTGCCTTTGCTTTTGCTCCGTGCTTCTCTTGTTGACCTTGGAGGGCAATTAAATGCTCATTACAGTGTTATAAATACATTAACACTACATTAGTTAGATAAAGTACAGTAACATGAGTAATACCCTCATAATATACATTTGCACACAAACAGGCAATATGAAAGGAGAAATGTTAGGTATATTATTATTATTATTATTATTATTATTATTATTATTTGTTAATATAGTTAATAAAAAAATCTGAAAAATGAAGTGTGATGTACTGTGGATGTAAGTCAGATAAAATAAAGTTCATTACAATTTTGAAGATTTTCAAAGTTTATCTGCAACAGGAGAGAGACTTGACATGCTGCTGTTATTTACACTGATGCAAAATAGTGTCGTCTCCACAAGCTGAAAGTAGAGACAGTGTACTTTGAACAAGAAAATAGTTAAGGCTCAATTCAATAAAAAATTAATGGTTTTTAACAGCCCAGGCACTCGTCAAATAATTTACTTTTCTTGTCTTCAGTCTTTATAATGAAGTGACAAATACTAATGGAAAAATGGACTTTTGTTTAAACAAGCCACTGATAAGTTGTACCTTACCGTTCACTTATTTGGCATTTCCATGAGAAACAAACCTGGTGGGCCCAGCTTGTCATGTTGTAGGTCATGTTGTAGTCTTACCCACACACTCGAATACCGCATGCTCTCTACGTCAAGGGTTGCCATCATGTTCCTTGGAGATTTATCAAGTTCCAAAGAAATTTAGTTTGCACTATATCAAAATGTTGATGATGTTAATTACAAAAATTGTAGCATATCTTCAAATGTGTTGCCATGAGATGATAATTAATGAACATATTCCACCAAGAGGAAGTGTGGCATAATTCCACCATGCAATGTGGCCTAAAGTACACCTTAATATTCAGTGATGGACACAATCCAGTTTAAATGATGTCATGCAATAAAGCCTTATATTAAGCCATGGTCATGTGACCCAATCCTAGCTTGCTAGCTAAATTCCATATACGTATGCAGCTATAACACAAAAGAAACCCCATGTTAGCTAAAAAGAACTTAATGTCCACGTTTTATTGTTTAAACATGGCCACCCCTTTCCCCCCGATTTGGAGGGTCCCTCCAGAAGAGTCGTGTTTTCAACTACCATCTCCAGACCATCTCTCTCTCACAGACTATCAAATCTGCTTACGCACAACATAAAACAGCTCAAATGCACCATCAAACTCTGTCTCAATTTTGCTGAATGTGTGAGAGGGTGTTTGATAGTAAAATGAAAAAGATTTTGTAAACACAAGAGAGAGAGATAGAGCAAGAGAGAGAGAGAGAGTATTGACAGAGCTGCCAACTCTCCCCAATTTCTCACGCTTTCATATTCAAAACAATCTCCTGTGGAAGACGCGAGCCCAAACCTGAGCTCCAGCCTCTTTCTGCCGAGTCAGCTCTAAATGGCTTTTATTCTGAAGTCAAAATGCTTTCGCTCAATACATGGGTGCAGCATGACTGGACCGCACTGGCACAAGGCTCCGCCCATTTGTTCAGTCCCAGTGAAGAGAAATAATATTCATGTAATCTGGTTAAAATTAACACACATTTACAGCTACATGATGTTATCATCAAACTCAAAAGAAGGGATAATAATAAGAATTATTAAAATAAATCAACATTCAAATGCATTTACAGACTGCAGAAAAGTTACTAATGAGTATGTGAGGGCAGGGATAGAGTGAGGCAATAAAATAGAATAGAATGAAATAGTTGTCATGTGTGTCATGTGTGCACAAGAGAGAGACAATCATACATCTATTGCAATCCCACTTTTCATTCAATTCACTTTGGTGGACTTTTTTTCTACTACAGTTTATAATATCTGGATTTTCCTCTTTTTTCTCCATGTTGAGGGCAACAAGTTCCCTCGCTGCCCTCATACTCTCTTTGTGTTCTACGGGTCCTGCAAGACTGCTGCATTTCACATCATAATTTTTGTGTTTTGTTGTATTCTCTTTTAATAGTTATCACCTTATGAATGTAAATAGTGTGTAAGGAATTTTACTGCCCTTATGGGCATCATAGTTGGGGAACTACATTTACCTTTACCTTTAGGCGTTTGCCAGATGCTCTTATCCAAAGCAACTTACAGTACAAAAGTGCTTTGAAGTTTCTGTCATAAGACAGATCATTACACCGGTTACTAGGTTATGACCTAAAAATAATATTCATCAATCACTCTGCAAGGTTGTTTTGGAGGAGGGGGGGGGGGGGTATGGTTAATGTTAGGCAAAATGGCATATGCAGTGGGTAGTAGTAGTAGTAGTAGTAGTAGTAGTAGTACAGTTGTACTAATAGAAGCAGCAGTAACAGGAGCAGTTGCAGCAGTATTAGAATTAAATAATCCATTTTAACCATTTTAGTAATATAATTTTTGCTATCATAAAAAATTTAATTATGCAATCTGCATGTGTGAATCCTAAATGCAAATTTCACTCAGGAACTCTGCCCCAGGCAAAAAATTCTGGAGGAAAAATAGAGAGAAATGTCAGGCATTTGTCGGATTCATGGTGTACAAAAAGAGGTTTAAGAGTCACAGAGTGGGTGTGATGGTGATGATTATCTTCAAGTTGTCTTGCATCACTAATCCTTACTGTCTGAGCTTTCCAAGCGTGCATTGCTCTCTATGTTTCAGTGAGTGTGTGTGTGTATGTGTGTGTGTGTGTGTGTGTGTGTGTGTGTGTGTGTGTGTGTGTGTGTGTGTGTGTGTGTGT
>JAOVVB010183780.1:0-10000 GCA_028570985.1 Heterobranchus longifilis | reverse complement strand
ACATACAGTACAGTTACTTATCTAAATCAAACTCACATTGCCTGAGTAATCACATGACATATGATGGCATGCAGTAAGTATGAGAGGAAAAATTCATAACGCGTGAGAGGGAAGAAAGGGAGAGAAAAAAGAGTTAATGCACAGAAGGGGGGAACAGAGAAAATGAGAGAATGTGAGGAAGAAAGAGGAGGAGAGGTTAAATAGCTCCCACACTTCAGGGCAGGATGGCAGGTTGGACAGGGCTTGACAAGTCCCAGAACAGTAGCCTCTCCTGATCCCCATTAGCAGCAGCCTGACAGTATTCCTCCTTTGAAGAACAGAAAGTCAACACTCCATTTGTGGAGATAAGGTGCAGGTGAAGGAGTGAGCATGGGGCCAGAAAAATGGTTTGGGCTATACTCGCTAAGAAAAAAAAGGTTAAATCATTTGAACTGCTGCACTGTTTCATTGAAACAATGTGTATGTTCCTGCGGCTCCTTCCATCTTTCTTCTAAAACTCCTTATCAGAGCCTTTAACTGTTTAAAGGTCTCGTATTATGCTCATTTTCAGATTCATGCTTGAATTCGGGGTGTCTACTATAACATGTTTACAATGTTCATAAAACTTTTTTTTTCTCATACTGTCTGTCTGAGTATACCGGTATTCGCCCTCTGTCTGAAACGCTCTGTTTTTTGCGCCTGTCTCTTTAAGGCCCCCCTCTTGAAAAAAACCCAGTCTGCTCTGATTGGTCAGTGTTTCCTGGGTCTTCTGCATCTGCACTCTCGGCGTCCCTGCACCATCATTGCAGCTGGGGAATGACTGTAACGGCACTCTAGCAGCACTTTCGACCTCTGTATAATATAGCTGTGACATCACAACGTCCTGACGGCTCGTTTAAAGGCACAGTTTCTGAATACGGGCTGTGTGCATTTCTCTGTGGATTGAGCGTTTTGATACTGTATTTATATAGCACTTAAACCTGCTTTATAATAACAAAAAAAAAGACATGGATGTCTCACTTTTTACAATATGGGACCTTTAATATCTCATTTAGATTGTTTCTAGGATGCAATTTTGCATTTGCTTAATTTTGATTTTGTGGCATATTTTGTATTTTATGTTATTAATCTGTAATTCATTATTCAGGCTAATACTTGTGCAAGCATTTCCATTAGCATTTCAACTGCCAGTCATTTACCAAATGAAAAAAAGGAGACTATGGAGATACATGCAAACATTACACCTGAGAGATGGAACCAAAGAGAGAAATTAATTGTTGTGTTATTTGTTAAGGCCTCCGTGACACAAGACTGAACGCCACCGATTACGACCAGCAGCAGCAGAATATGAATATTAACAGCGTGTGTGTGTTTGTGCAGCATTATGTTAAAGCCCCCTAAGATTAGTTCTTGCATTTCCACCCGGTGTTAAATCCCTGTTCAAACAGCCACCAAGTCGAGGCAGCCTGCTGCTTGGCCTGCAGCCAGACACTCAGACTCTGCAGGCCCGTGCGCTTGTGTGCCTGCGTGTGTGCCTGCGTGTGTGTGAGTTATTATTATACTGAAACAGTCTACCACACTGGAGCAATTTATGAGAAAGAGGAAGGTTCGGTCTCCTCATTATTTCTGCCAACTCAGGATTTAAAAACAAAAAGCTGACTCAATATTTAAATATAAAAAAAAATCAATATTTCATCAATGTGATGGGAATTTGTGCAGCAATTCAATTACAAAACACATTGAGTCCAGAACAGAAGCTGCCATAAATAAATAAATAAATAAATAAATAAATAAATAAATAAATATAAGTTCACTTGGGATACTGTCCTTGTCAAAGATTATGTATATTTATGTTAAAAATAAATAAGATGATTTAAAAATAAATGACAAAATTTAAAAATAAATAAATAAATACTGATTAAAAAAAAAGATAAAAATAATAAACAATAAAAGATTAATAATTTTTTTTTTTTTTTAATGAAGGGTTAAAATAAAGAGAGAAGTAAATAAATAGGGGAAATAATACAAGTGCAAATAAATAAAGAAGCTAATTAAAACACAAATGTCAAGTTATGTCACATTTAATACATTAATTAATGCCTACATTTATTTTAAATATGTTTTGCTACATTTAATGGTATATTAATTTACTTGCCAAGTCATTTAATCCATTTTTTAATTTAATTTAATTAATGAAATTTTTTTTTTTTTACTTTGGCCGTCCAAAAAAGCTCAGACATGGCTAAGCCAGGCAAGCTAATAAAACAGCATTATCAGGGTGTGGCCTTCTTCCAAGTAACCAAAAGTTCACTTCTAATCCCAATTCCTGGTTTTGCATTATTCTGGATTTACGTGTGTGTGCGTGTGTGTGTGTGTGTGTGTGTGTGTGTGTGTGTGTGTGAGTTAAATGTCTGCACTGTACAATAGGCCATAAAACCGTTTGATGTCCTCATGTGCTCTGCCCTTTTCATAGAAACCCAGCGGGGCATGTTCACACCGAGAGGATCAGACGAGTCACCTGACCTCACTTCTCTCTCGCACTTGACAATGTGAGCTGAACGAGCATGAATGAGCGACTTGGTCAAGGACGCAAGCCCCCGCCAAGAACAGTCTGGTGGACTCTGGACGGCTGTAAAAACCCTCTAAGATGGCATTCACGCTGCCAACCGATTTCTTAATAGTCGGCTGATGAATGGAGAGCAATAATAAAAGGTTGTATTAACTGAATTATCTACATGTTGCTGGATAGATACGCTCAAGGGTGGGGCTGCAGAGAAAAGATGGTGGCAGCATGCACAGAGATTACTCGCTTGTAGTTGTAAAGATTTTTAGTGATACGCAATATTTGCAATCATATGCATGATCACTGCCTTGGAAAGGTGAGAAAACATTATTCTATCAATAAACGTGTGTGCAAAATGCCCCAGACCCCCCCCCTGTGTAATATGTGGCCCCCCAATGTTGAAAGGAAATCTGCGCCCTTGATTGATAATGAAAATAATCGTTAGTTGCAGCCAAGTTGGTTTAGCCTTACTACGACTGTGCTACCCACAGCAGAGCAGAAAAGAGGCCTTTCCAGTAAAACCTCAAGGATTTAGGGAGTAAGTTACAAAGTGAGAAAGAACAAAAGCTTCACAACAACATTTTATTGTCAAGGTTGCTCTTCATCTCTCTCTCTCTTACCCTCCTTTTTCCCAGCTTCTGTCTGTCTGTCTCTCTCTCGGGAGTTCCTATGTGCACATACTCTCTCTCTGACTCTCCCTTCTTTCCTCCCGTTACCGTGGAAACACACGAGTGAATGAGTCATCCCCTCCCGTCTCTTCACCCTGCCAAGGTCATCACGAAGACCACACACTCTCACCCGGACAACCTGTCCACTATTTCGTCCCTGCGTTTGTATCGATCGACCTGTCGTCTGACGGCGTTATCTCTACGTGTCTGTATTGAATGAAAATGGCCACTAACTGTCTTTTCCTGGCCTCTGTACATCCCTGCTACTGCATTCCTGTCATTTACCCCCATTATTGTATAGATAAAGTCATGAATGCAATATTAGGCTTGATTGCTTTACATGTAAGTTAACTGTTTGTAATAATAATTTGCAAAAACAGATCAAAGCCATTCTTTCAATGAATTAAACCAACGCTGTTTGATTGATATTGCACAATTAAAAAAAAAAACATCATTTAGGAAGATAAATCAAAACGGAGATGTCGTTTTTTTGCAAATGCAACCTTCACTTTTTTACCATAAATCTGAATGATAGTTCTGCTAGATTGTTGATGATCAATCTAGAAATCATTTTAAATAGAGTTTAACAGCAATAGTATTGTATAAAGTAGAGCTGAAACACTTAGTGGATTCATTGTGATTTAGTGCTTTAGATCTAATTTTAGATCCTACATTTCCCACGATGCAAATCATTCTGATCCCTGATGATATTTCCTCAGACTTCAGAGAGCAGACTGAGTAGCACCACCCATGACGAGTAAACTGAGCTTCTTTTGTAAAATCAATTTTGTAAAATGCCCCTTTAAAGTTGTATCTTTCTGATATATGTAGTATCTTATAGCAAACACAAGAGCTGTAGGCCAATTTCTGACTGCTCATGTCAGTCATGTGAGCCCACAAATTGCTCTGAATGGGCCTAACTACTAATCCAGGGTGACGACATCATCATCACTGGCCGGACTACAAAGAGATGATGACATCTGATGAATGATTAAAGGCTGTAGGTGTGTGTGTGTGTGTGTGTGTGGGGGGGGGGGGCTGTTACAAACCCAACCACTGTGTGTGTCCTGTCAGTGTGTTCCCTTTTTGGTTGTATCACATGTGTGTGTATCCAGTTTGGGACATATAACTTGTCACACACGTGCAGAGAGCATGAGCTAAATATGAACCCACTGTAAATGTAGGTGGCATCACTGAGTCTGTGCCAGGCTACAACATGCTTATCTTGAAATACCCACACACATTCATCATAAACTTTAAGCTGGTGGCTGAATGGTGGAATCTAATCCCAGTGCAGCTTTTATACCCTGCTGCTCAGACGCAGGTGGTAGCACACACACTCTTTCTCCTTCTCACTGTTTGCCATTTTCTATTTCTGACACCAAAACACACTTTTTAGACTTTCTCAGACGCACAAATCAACTGCAGACTATTACAAGGCAGTGTGGATGCACTAAATAGAGGGGGAGGTGAATTGTTTTGGGGTAAATTAGACAACTTGTCGCATCATGTGGCAGATCAGACTTACCAACGATGATACCGCAGGCGCTCACGAGACCGATTTCCTTCTTTAGCGCGACTCCACCTCCCGACTCCTTCTCACCGGCAGCATCCTTGGCAGAGCCCGACGTGTTGCTCCGTTGTCTCGCACCGTCCGTCATTTTGATGGCTGGCTACCCGGCTTTTTAGGGGTTTTATCTTCTTTTTTCCACCACACAGCACCGTAAGCTGCGCGTGTGCCCAAGCGTCTCCTTGTGCGTAAAACCACGTACTCTGAAACGCGCCGCACTTATCTGATGGGGAAAGTTGATTGTTGTTGCGCTGTCAGCAACCCGTGGCGATGAGGGGTTTTACACTGAGCAAGTCAAGAAAAAAATGCAAAAAAAATAAATACAAAAATAAGTGCAGGCTGTTGTGTGCTAAATGTCAATGTGCGCAAAAATCCTGCAGCTGCAACTTTAATGTTTCTTCAAATATGGCAACAGCTGGCGACCAAATCTTGCGCTGGTGCCACAGGTGGTGCAGCAGGTCACAATCTAAACGCACATCAAGTCCGGTTATTGAGCGAAAATCGCATATTCCAATGGCATTCCTCCAAAGTCATACAAGGAAAGACCTCCTCTGTTTCTGATGTGAACAGCAGGAAAACAAAATCTCAAAATCAACAAAAAGCTCTCACTGTTTCCTTGTTCCAGGTGTGAGCTGTAGAGACAAAAGCATCCTCTCCGCGCGCAACCAGCAGCTGCTCCAGAAGAAAGTCGTTCAGGTCTGCCTCATCAACATCCGCCCCGTGTTCACTTTGCACAGGAGAGGTTGTATTTGAGTAAAAACACACGGGCTCTTTCATATAAGTACAGTAGCGCCGCCTCCATTCCGCCTCCCTCCACCTACTCGGATGCTGCTTGTTTTTCCTCATTCTGAGTCCCTCCCATCTCCCTCCCTAACCATCAGCTGTTCCTCCAAATCCACTCCTGCTGCTGCTGCTGCACTGTAGTACACCTTCCACACAGAAATCCCAAAACAAGGCATCTGATGTGTGAAAAACAAGGTCGCGGTACACAGGCGTGCCTTCCTGTCTGTTTCTGCCTCACTCTCTCTTAACCACTTCCTCCCTCCGTTTTTTTAACCCTCATTTTATCTCATCCACTCACACTCAGAGGCTCTCACTCATTCACACTTATTATTCACGATGCAGCAGAGTCTATATTTAGCCCTAAGATGTCACTCTGTGATGCAAGACTGCTGGTGTGCTTACATCCTGCATGCACAACCCCACCACAAGCTGTTGTCCAAATCAAGCTGCCAGAGACTTTGTCTGGGATATTGAATAGAAATGTTGATTTTGCCCCTCTAAAGGCTGTTCTTAAAACTAGTTCAGAGTGCAGCGTAATTGCATTTGTCAATCTGCTGGCACGCTGATTAATACGACTTATCTAGCGGGCAGCAGCATGCATGCAAAGTGGATGAGAGAAGTGATGACACATTTGGATTTAGAGAAAATAAAAATGTCATTAAAAAGACAGGAGGGTAAGTTCTACGAAATATGGCCGCCTTTCATAAATTACTTCGACACCACACCAGAAACTGAAATATTAAGGGTCCTATATTGTAAAAAGTGAGATTTTTTTCCTGTGTTTTTTAATTATAAAGCCAGTCTAGGTGCTCTATAAATACTGTGAAAGTATCAAAACATTCAATCCACGGAGAAATGCAAACAGCCCGTATTCAGAAACTGTGCCTTTAAACGAGCCGTCAGGACTTTCGTGAAGTTGTGATGTCACAACTATACTATATATAGGTAGAAAGTGCCCTACTGTGCTGTTACAGTCATTCCCTGGCTGGCTGGGCTTTTTCAGGAGGGGGGCTTAAAGAGACAGGCGCTTTCAGACAGAGGGTGAATACAGGATTATTCAGACACAGTATGAGAAATATTAAAGCATGTAAACATGTTCTAGTAGAAACACAAAATACAAGTATGAACCTGAAAATAGCATAATGTGGGACCTATATGGTTATAGGCATCCACCCCTTTTTTTATATTTATTTATTAATTTACTTTTATTTTTATTTTATTGTGTATAATTCTTTTCCTTTAAATTATTATGATTATTATTTAAATCTTTCTCTACTGTTGATAATACAGAAAGCAGGGAAAAGTGTGGCACACTCTGGCTCCATACGCATTTTTCTTATTTATTTAGATGACGTTTTGGCCTTCTCCAAATATCACCTAAATAAATTTTTAAAAAACAGATAATGCCTCATTTACATATTTAAACATGACATTTCAGAAAACTTGTAATACCAAAAAATATTGTCTTAATGTCAGTAATCAACTGGGAAAGTTTCATGGTGATATCTATGTTTTTTGTTTGTAGTGTCTCCAACACATTTAGCTTCATCAGCGTCACCTGTGATTTCATGGGAACCCTCAGATTCACCTGAGAGACCCCGGCGCTTCCTGAACAACTGTTGACTCATGATAGTCAGCGCAGAACAAAAGGCAGGAGTTACATAACCTGGGCTACTAATCTGTACTAAAGAGAGAGCCGGTGTTGTGCTCTGCTGAGTGGGCAGAACAACAAGGTCGCCTGGATAACCTCAACACACTCTGACGACACTAAAATACTGCTCGCATGCAACAGCTGGACCTCTGCTGCCTCTGACCCAGATTCTTTGACTCCCTGCACAATGTAAGCCATCTGAAAACTTTGGTTCTGTGGTGTAAAAATGATCCTAAATGCACCTGGTCAGTGAAGCAGGGAGGAGTACACACTGCTCATTCTCAGTACACATGCTCGACCATTAGGAAACAGGTCAGTGGGACAGGTTGTTGACATTTGCTGGCGTACAGCACCTACCCGGAACATTTTTTAGTAGGTCAGCAAATATGGCCCGGTTTTGGTGTCTTGATGTGGTCGATACGAGGGTCAAAGCTTCCTTTAAAGGGCATGTATTATCAGATGTATTTTCAGGTTCATACTTGTATTTTGGGTTTCTACTAGAACATGTTTACATGCTTTAATGTTCAAAAATATTTTTCTCATGTCTGTCTGAATATACTGTACCTGCATTCCCTTTTAGCGCCTGTCTCTTTAAACCCCCCTCCTGAAAAATCACAGTCTGCTCTGATTGGTCAGTATTTATGGGTCTTCCGCAACTGCGTTATCGGCATCTCTGCACCATCAATGCAGCTGGGAAATTAGTCTAACCGCACTTTCTACCTCTATATAGTATACCTCACAGAAGTCCTGATGGCTCGTTTAAAGGCACAGTTTCTGAATACAGACTGTGTGCATTTCTCTGTGGACTGAGCGTTTTGGTACTTTCACAGTATTTATATAGACCTGCTTTCTAATTAAAAAGCATCTCAGTTTTTACTTTGTGGGGCCTTTAAAAGCTAAAAATAGTTTAAATGAAACAATCTGAGAGGGGAAATCACTCTTCCATTGAACTGGGAACCACTGTATTAAATGATGAAGTTTTACTTAAGTAAAAGCAGCAAATGTAGAAAAGTCCTGCATTCAAGTACTAACAGAAAAAATATACATAAAGTACAAAAAGTACTCATTATGCAGAATGACCCTTTTCAGAATAATATATATTATTGGATTATAGTTATTGATGCATTAATTAAAGTACCTCGAAATTGTACATAAGTACAATACTTGAGTAAATGTACTTTTCCACCACTGGTACTCAGTTGTTGATTCCAATGTTAGATCAGTATTTCAGTTTAATTTTGGCCTTTTCTTAAAGGGACAGTCCTTAAAAGCCAAAAATTAAACAGAATTTCCACATTTAAATGTATAATAATTCATATTTTAAAGGTGTAATGTGTCTCTTGTATTTTCTCTCATATTAAACCATGTACTGTACGTTGTCTTCTTTTGACCTGATGTCAGGAAATTCTCACCATTCTCTGCTGATCAATACACCTGCAGGAAGGCTTTGTGATCAAACATAACGGCCCTTATTGATTGGGTTCTGATAGTGTTGATAGTTCTGCTGCAGATGTGGAGGAGACCTCCCTGATCATCTTCTCCACACACTGATTGAATCCAATCAGCCTCCATTTGCCATTGTTTGCTTGATTAGATTACAGCAGGATAACAGGCTCAGATAAAATAATTACCAGGTAATAGCTTTTGGAAATGGACCACATCGCTTTTGTTTGAACATAGAAAGGTGAGATTAGTGAATATTGTCGTCATTTATTTATTGGCTAAAAGTTGCAAAATTTGAAATATATTGAGTGCAAAACTACTCCAAGCCAGTGTCAGAAATTAAGGGGGGCGATGTGCAAAAATACCCCAAGAAATCTCAGAATGCCCTGAAAAAAAGTGATGGAAAATTGACCCCAAGATTGAGAAAAAAAAAAAAATATATATATATATATATATATATATTTTGGCTACCAGTTTAGGCCAATATCCTAATCCTACATTAAGCCAACATTTCATTTTAATTTGCATCTCTAAGACACACACGGTGGTGATTACTGTATGCATTTTAATCTGGGCTCATTTCATATTAAAAAACCTACAAAAAGAGCCTCAGTATCTCACACAGAGCGTGTACCATTCAGTCCTCACCGCAGCAGCCCGGGTTCTTCCCCTCTCTCTCCCATTTCCTCTCTGTCACTATCTAAATAAAGCATACAATGCCTAAAAATATCTTTTAAAAAAAAACAGCAACTTAACACACTTATTACTATTTTTTTTTAAGTGCCTCCTGAATTTTGTAAATGCCCTGATTTTTTTAGACAGTGGGGGCAAAAGTTCTCCCCCAAATATTTTTAAAATTTCCTGCACTGCTGCAATCACTATAAATCCCCAACATGTGTTAGTTAAAAAAGAAAAGTTAAATGCAGCTCCCCCAGGCTGCTAAAACCCTCAAGTCTCCAGTAACATACCAAGGACATGTCTATTTGTCTATAATGTCTATTTCATTTGTTAAACTGCCATTCAACAAACTGTAACAGAATTTATGAGCCCAACTATAAAATTGGAAATGTAACAGTTTAAAGGTGGGGTCAGTATTTGCAGAGGTCACAGGTATTCCCATCAATGCTTGGGTTTAGTTGGGTGCATGTGTACTTCTGTGTGTATGTGTGTGTGTGTGTGTGTGTTTGATTAGTTTACTGGACCATTTGAGCAAAGAGATAAGATGTGCAGGGAGCATGCTAAAACCCTGGAGACACCCGGAGAAAAAGCTGGACAGGGACAAGCCCTGTCTTCCTAAAAATTACATTGCCAAACAACAAAACTGCATTTTCAATTACACTTAG
>JAOVVB010183770.1:0-11190 GCA_028570985.1 Heterobranchus longifilis | reverse complement strand
GTGGGGGCTCTGGGTCCTCTGGTTCCTCTTTAATGTGTGGGGGCTCTGGGTCCTCCTGGTCCAGACTGTAGGTCCACTCCTGGTGCTCAGGGGGAACCTCTTCTTTACTCACCAACAGCTGCTGGACGCCTGCAGGAAACAGGAAACAGGAAACAGACACAGAGACGTTAGAGAGAAATGCTGTCATTCCTAATTGAATTTCTACAGATCAATGAGCATCAAACAGCGTCTCACTGTTCACTCAGCCGTGTCAGGCTCTATACAACATCTGTAGATAACTGCAATATCACAATGCTGAAGGCCGCTAGTAGGCAACAAAAAAAAGCTGAGACTCAGCAGTGTGTGTATGTTGTTGGTTTTAAGGAGAAAACCAGTAGTTAAACACTTTCTTTTCCCTGCTGGTTGATGTTTTAATATAGTTTTATATTGCCAGTCGGTGTTTGAAAACTGTTACATTTCTTTGTGCTAACATTACTTTTACATTTACTTTTACACTGAATTTAATGTGAATTAGAAGAAAGTGCTCTTCGAGCATGTCAATCTTGTTTTCCTAACTCCACTTCCTAACTTATGATGATGATGGTGATGATGATGATGATGATGATGATGGTGGTGTGGTGGTGGTGGTGGTGACGGAGATGATGATGATGTTCAGTGTTTTTTCACTTAATGTTGTCTGCGTTTTACTGTTTAATGTGGCTCTCTATGTGCAAGACAAATTCCCTTCGGGGGAATAAAGGTTTCATTCATTCATTCATTACCTGTCCACACAGACCGTCCTGACCATCCTTCCTCAGAATAAAAAAATGAGAATCAGATCATCAGTTAAAAATCTGAAACTTTTATTGCCAGGCAGATTTGTCACACAATGGTGGTGGCAGCATCAACAACAGAACAACAAATAAAGCACCACAGACATACTTGTAAAGAATAATATTATGCTCCAGCAGCATGAATCAATATTGACAATACAAAGTGTTAAATAAAATGGTTTAGAAAAGAATTATAGCAGCTCCTTATAGACAATGTTCTCTGTTATTCCCTCATCATCACCTTCAATTAATACTTTCACACTGCTGGCTGGCTTTCCCCTGGAGAAGGCTGTGTAGAGCTGCCCATGAGTAAACACTGGCTGAGGCAGATAGATGCCAACTTGCTCATTATCTTGCCCTTGCCCTTTGTTGATAGTAACAGAGAAAGCCAGCCTGATAGGGAACTGCCGCCTGACAGAGGTGAAAGGAAGCTCATAATTTCGGTCATGGTGAGGAATTCTTGGTAGACCCTTGTTGGTTTCAACAGAAATGTCACACTCAACTACCTTGTCCATCATCTGGACCACCCCCATCCTGGTGCTGTTTTTGAGAGTCCGGTCAGGACCTGCTTGTAGGTTCCTAAGCAGCAGTTTGATCTCATGGTCAGGCACTCCAGAGGGCGTTAATGAGTTAAGCAACTCACCAGGCACAGCATCCTTGTGGTTGTCTTCAAGAACTGAGTCAGCTGAAAAGTAGACTCTCTCTCTTGTCCAGGGAACTCAGCCAAGCACATGTAATTGATGTTTCTGATGTTCTTGTTCAGAGGAGTGTATATAGTGCCTTTCAGAAGGTTGTCTTTGTCACCACATCCATTCTGTAGGTCTGGGAAGATCTCAGAAACCAGAGTCTTCAGATCTTTCACCAAGTAGCCTGGAGGAATCTGGACCTGAACATCACTTTTCCTGTGGTAAATTTTGCCTTCTCCCAAATCAAGGAGCTAACTGGAGAACTGCAAGCTTTGACTATTTGAGCCCTGCTTGCTCTCTTGACAACTGGGAGTGTCTGCCGAGAGTCTCCACCAAGCAGGACACCTTTGCCGCCCCAAGGCTGCTGTGAATTCATCAGGCACCTCAGAGTTCTTTCCACACATTCAACATTAAAGCGATGGACACTGAAGATCTCATCCCAGATGATCAACCTGCTCTCTTTGATGAGCTTAGCCAGGGAGGACTCCGCTTTGATGGCGCACAGAGTTTTCAAAGATTGGGATCTTGAACCTTGAATGAGCCGTCCTACCACCTTCAAGGTTCTGAGCAGCCAAGCCTGTGCTGCCAATACAAAACACAATGCCACCCTCTGCCCTGATCTTAGCTGCAATCACCTTAAAAGTAAATGTCTTTCCATAGCCTCCAGGTGAGTTCAGAATGAACTGTTTTGTGGTCTTCCTTTTGTGGATGTGCTGCCTTATAGACAGCCTCACAGATCTCCACCTGTTTGTTATTCAACTTAGGACTAAGTAACTGTACAATTTGTCTTTGTTCCCCTTTACTGAATGTTTTGGACCTATAAACATTTGTCAGTTTTTCCTCCTCTGTGAGTTCTCTTGGCTGTGGCATGCCATGGTATTTGGATAGACTACCTCCCATGGAGTGCATTTGTGACAGTTCATCCTCAATAGCAAGCAGCACCCGATTTGTGATGAGGTCCATTTCTATGTCATCTCTAGGGCATTGTTGTGCATTGGCCACTTTGTGGACAAAGTCATCACTGAGTTGTTCCAGGAATGTTTCAAAGAGGTTCTTGTGTTTTCACTAATAACTCAATTTCCCTTTGATTCTTGAAGTCTGTTTTTGAGCTCATTGTCTTGATCAAAGGAAAGACAGCTGAGGGTGTCAGGTGGTACATCTGGCCGCTCATCTTGAAGGGCCTTGGTTCTTGTCCTTTGAACTTCACTATATTTCCTGTGACATTTTTGGAAGCCATAGACACCAAGCCATTATATTGCCTGATGTTTTCCAAGAACTGCTTGCCCTGCAGAGTTGTTTTGTTAAACAGAGATTTTAGTGCAGGAGGAGGGTCCATGAATGGCTTTAGCTGTATTTTCCCATAGTCACAACAAGCACTGAAGGATGTGCGATCACCATGACCTTTTGATTTCTCCCAAGAGAACATGACAGCATTGCAGGAACTGCAGACACAATCCATGTTTGGTATCTCAAATGGGACCACACGTGTGACTTCTTGTGGAGCTGTCCACGCTCTTCTGAAATGTCCACGTCTGTTTTGTTTTAATGCTTTTGCATAGATTTGGCGGAAACTGTCCTCACGGCCTGTACCTGAAAAGTTAGATGGTTGCATGAAATTATCTCCAGGAGGATACTGGAGGAAGCTACAACGAGCACACAGCCCCGACCTCAATCGAGGTCCCCACAGTGGCTTATAATGACAGTATGAGGCTGCTGCTTAAAGCTCCAAGAAGCTGCAGCGCAAGCCAAATGTTTGTTAATGTTGGTGTACCCACCTGCTCTGCTGTGTTACGAAACCTTATGTATAAATGTATGTGCAGGGTATCTGATTCCGTAAATCGAATCATTTCAGTCATAACCAACACTGAACGGAGTTCTCTCAGGTTCTCGTCCAGATTGTGTATACAAATGCTTGATCTCTGTGGAATGCATTTTTTTTGTCTTGCATGTGTCTTTTACTGCTTTTATTGTAGTTTTTGTATTTATATTTCTTGTGCTATGGACCTCCCATGTGCTGTGTCCGTAATAAAGTCTGAATTGAATTGAAATTAGATGCACATCAGCAGTGGCAGCATGTAATGTTGATGTAAGATGTCAGATAATCATTGAGAACCTGTGGAAGTTTCATTTGATGTGAGAAGCGGTTTGTGGGATGAACACTCAAAGGCTCCCATGGGCCTTTCATTGGCATTTATTATAATTTTAAGATATCAAAAGTTGAAGGACATAGCTCAGTGATAATGGGAGTTTAGAAAAAGTGTCATGTGTAGTGTTTATTATTCTTTTTATTTACTAAATTGCAACTTAAGCCTATATGCCTGGAGACCCCACCTGTGGTCTCAGGTATCTCCAATGACCTGGTCAGCCTCATTCTCTGTCGACTGTCTTCACGGCGCTCAGCTGAAAAGTAAATGATGTACTGTATTTTGTAATGTACACAGTATATTCTACAGTAATGGTTTGTAAAATATGGCAGCAGTGGAAACCATCGCTGAAAGGGTTACAGGAAAGCATGAGTAGGCCTATTTACCTGTAGCTTCAGGTTGTTTGAATGACCTTCTCAGCCTTTTTCTCTGCCGATCGTCCTCGCGGCGCTCAGCTGAAAAGTAAATAATGTGCTGTATTTTGTAATGTACACAGTATATTCTACAGTAATGGTTTGTAAAATACGGCAGCAGTGGAAACCATTGCTGAAAGGGTCAATAGGAAAGCATGAGTAAGCCTATTTACCTGTAGCTTCAGGTGTTTCTAATGATCTGGTGAGCCTTGTTCTCTGACGAATGTCCTCACGGCGCGCAGCTGAAAAGTAATCTCATAATGTCCAATGTTTTTTGTACAGTAATGGTTTGTAATATAGTGCAGCAGTGGAAACAATTGATGAAAGGGTTACTAGGAAAGCATGAGTAGGCCTATTTACCTGTAGCTTCAGGTGTCTCCAAAGACCGAGACAGTTTCTTGCGTTTAGCATCATGGTTTGCCGAGAGTGATGATCGTTTTCTTTTTGGCATGATGGCTAGTTTCTCAAGTAGTTGTTTTTCTCAAATGTATTTTCTCCAAAATGTGTAACTTTCAGCATGGATGCCTCTCACATGAGCTCAAAAACACACAGGATAGACCATAGGTGATGAGCTGCACCTGTAGCAATCCAGACCAAAAAGCGCAGCTTGCATCCTTGGAGTGCATTTGTGACACTCTGAAAACACTGAAACAGGGAGAATAAATCACCACAGTGATAGAAAATGTGTTCTCGTCAAGGTTAGTGAATCAATTATTCAAACATAATATACATACACATTCACACACATACATACCGTGTCACATTATAATGTATTTCTCTGAAACATAGTCCCCTTTTTACTACTGTTACTGCTGGTACATAATATTTAGAAAAGTGCAAATCAACAAAATGGCAGATTTTTCACTACTGTTACAGTTAGTTCATAGACCTCAATCAAAAGCACAAAACAAAAACAATATACCGACTCTCATCCACCAAGGGCAAACCATTATTCAGAAACCACCTCCAAAACATTCACTCCTGCCCCTCAGATCCACATTTTAACCACAACAGGAAGCAAACTGTCGACACAGATCCACCACCGCCAACATCCTCTGACTATCAGAAGCACTCACCCGCAGTTTCACCAAAAAAGAATTCACCCTGACAATATTTTTCGACATCGAGAAAGCTTTTGACAAAATGTGGCACAATGGATTACTCTACAGACTTCAAGACAAACTCCAAATACCACTTCCCATCTACAACATCATCTCAAGTTTCCTCCACAACAGACAAATAAAGATAAAGGTTTCCACTTCCATCTCCACCCCTTTCACTCCCGAAGCCGGTGTCCCACAAGGTGCAGTCCTCAGCCCACTTCTTTTTCTCCTCTACATCTCTGACGTCTACTACCCCCCACCCACCATAGGACATGTCTCACAGTTTGCCGATGACCTCTGTTACTGGACTCACTCAAAATTAATTCCACTTGCCACCAAAAAACTCCAAACATGCATCTCAACAATAGAAACCTGATCCAACAAATCAAACCCAAGCCCACCAAAACTCAGCTCATCCTTTTCACCAAAACCAACCAACTGAAACCAATGATCTCCCTCACCCTCCACAACACCCCCCTCACCCTGACCAAAGAACCAACGTCACATTTCAGAGAAAAATGGCCTGGACCACCCACATCAATAACCTGGACAAACAAGGCAACCAAAGACTCGACCACCTCAAAGAAATCAGCGGACACAAACACAGAGCGTCACCAGAAATCATCCTCAAGGTTTATCAGATATACATCAGATACATTTTTGAATATGCAGCCTCACAACACCAAAACAACAGACTTCAAACAAAGCAATACAAATGACATACATGCTCCCACAATACATCAGCACCAACTACATCCAGATGTCCGGTTTCAAAAAGAAAGTTCACCTTCACAGAAACATACATCCAAAGAGCCATCCACAACCCTGTTTAAAAAACAAATCCTTCCACACAGCCTCCGTTTTGATAAATATCTCTGTCCACATTAGAACACAATGACTCCAAATGCTCGCCTGGTCAGTAGGGGGGGGGCAATACAGTCTACGTCAAATACCAGAGAAGAAGAATCTGAGCAGACAGTGAGCATTAGCTTTAGCATCGGCGGTAGTAACAAATCAAACAATAGTAAAACAATAGAAGCTAATAATTTCTTTATCTTTCTGGTACAATGTCCAAGTTGCTGTGGAGAAACTGAAATATGACTCAAGTGCCCAGGACAATTGTGAAATACAAACAGGACAGTTATTTCCCTATCCAGGAGTGAAAGCACATTGAATCCAGACTTTCCCGGACACAGTGCTGTTCTACGCGAGACTACTCCCCTAAATCTTTGGCACGACGGCGTCTAATCGCCAAAGACTCTTTCACAATTGTATTTATCATGCACTTTGTAATCAAAGTTACAGTTCACTCTAAATGAAGTCTCTCCTGATTGAACTACAATATAAACCCACCTGCAGCAATATTAGACACAAAGTATCACGGGAGTAAAGTAAAAAAACATAAAATAGAATAGAATAGAATTAGAGTTTTAAAATGTTTTTCCATATGTTGTCATGTATGAAAAGCTGAACACTGTAATCAGACTACTTGATTACTATGAGCAACTTATTTAAACAGCATTTGTATAGAAATGATTCTGTCCCCAGTTTTATGATTCATATAAGCGGTTGATCACTATAAGCAGTTTCCACTGTATTAGTATGGATTTAATATACAAACTCTCCCCCTAAATGGATCAATTCTACATGTGCTGTTTTTATGTCAACAGGCCCTTTAATATTATAACCATGCTGGGGTCATGTGGGTCAGTAGAGTTAGTGCAGTGAGAGGGTTGGCAAGATCAGCATTATGCAGTAAGACAACTGTGTGTGTGTGTGTGTGTGTGTGTGTGTGTGTGTGTGTGTGTGTGTGTGTGTGTGTGTGTGTGTTATAGGATACTTCTGTGTGAGAGACAGAGCATCTTGTGATTCACAGACGGGACTGTAAGAGTGCCGCATCTTTCCATGCAGTCAGTTCTGTCTTTTCAAAAATAACTTGTTCCAGCCGCAGCACAGACTGCTGAGGTGGATGATGTTGTGTAACGTCACTTCTTATTAAGCTGCGGGAACGGTCTCGCTCCAATTCTTTCCACTATTCCTTCGAGAGCTGGAGCTGCCCTTCAGTGGCTCCTGTCACCACGTCAGCCTGAACCCTGAACACTGCTGGTGCTCAGCACATCCACACACTCCCAAACCAACACACTCTCATTCCTGACTTGTCACATATGGACACTTTGTCAGGACCCCTTGGCGTCACTATTAAATGCACTGGGTCGCAGTTTTAAACACATGGGACACTTTATGTTGAGAATACAAACAAAAACAACTTGTTTATGTTTAGGCAACAAAACCACTTGGGTAAATTTATGAAACAGACCATGGTTCAGGGTTAGGGTTAGTTAGTCAACATTGACTTTTGGTTTCACACGGGAAACACAAGCTCAAAATACTGTGTTTGTTTGCTCCATCCACCACTCCTTCCTCCCGCCTCAAAATACTTTTCCCGCTCTTAATACCACATTACATATTGCTACTGGAGTTAGTTGAAAGCTCGGTGCATCTCATATAGGTGCTAAATGGTGCCTTGTGCGTCGATATGAGACGTTGAGGGCCTAAACTCGTCCTAAACTCCACATCTGCACCCCATCATAGAAACGAGTGCTCCAAACCATGCGACCGTATCTGTCATTTATTCCTACTCTGTAATACGACCCATACGAGGGTTTACTAAAATAGCGCCCCTAGCGGTCATAGTAAATATGACCCAAAATACGACCCTTCCTCAAACCTAAACGTTACGATTGCAGTTTTAAACACTCTGTTAATATTGTAAAAACAGACGTTTCTGTAGGTTTAGGCAACAAAACAACATGGTAGTGTTAGAAAAAAGGTTGTGGTTTGGATTAAAATATATAGGTATATTTATTAAATTAAATCACTTCAGTGCATACATAAATCATGTGATCACGCACATGATGCAGAATGTGACGTACTTCTGGTCAAAATGTTAAAAAATAACTGGCTGTTTAATTTGACCGTCCATCTCCCACCTGCTCTGAACAGATTTCCTGCTTTTAATACAGTGTTACGTGACTTCCTGCTTTTCTCCTGCAATAATATTTGTAAACACTAGAGGGCTCCACCTAACAACCTATGATAGCTCATATCTGCCATAAGTAGGCTATGTATCAACAATACAACCTCATATCTTCCACTTGTTTGGGTTGAATAATAAATAATAATAATAATAAACAGCGGTCTCCTGCACCACGTGCTCCATCACAGCACGCCTGATAATTCTTTACATTGACTTATAAAATGTCAATATTGTATATGAAACAGGTTTTACACTTGATAAACTCAACAAACATGACATGTAAAAATAGAAGTATTGATTTGCATCAGCTGTAACCCTCCTGGACGGTGCTGTTTTCTTATAGTAACCCATAACAACCACAAAGGTACTGTGGTGTTACAAGATGCAGTAGAAACTGTAGTACGCACAATGCATGTGCTTTTGATAAACAAAGCTCTCTGCATTATTTTATTTCATATAAATATGGGTATTTCTATTTTATTTCTATTTACCAGTGGTGGAAGGACCCAGGTGAAGATAAGTGGAAGTTCAAAATAAATAATTCAAAAGCTACAAAAGAAACTCTCACAAAAACTGAGGTAGAAAAATACTAGAAGCTAAACTACTCAACTGTTGGTGAATGGCAAAGAACACAACATATAATAGGTTGTTTGCATCAGATTACCAACACTGCACAACTGCCTCTGATTTGTTCCAATCGATCAAATCAGAAAGAAATAGTAATAGTCTCCACACAGGGGAGAAGTAAAAAAAACCTCCCAGAGAAACGACAGTGTGGATCAAAAACTTCTGTCTTTAGTCTGTAGAAGTGGAGTCAACTAACGTTAACGTCAAATATTAATGTTAAGCTTTAACATGCCATGTATTTACAAAGTGCTGTAACTTCTCCTTGTTTTTAAGCCACAACGCAGGTTTTTAACAGCGTTTCAGTCGACCTCTGGGAACAGTTGATCTCGTAGGTAAGTTAACTAAAGTTAGCTAAAGTTAGCAGCCTGATGCTAGCGGTGTATCCATGCACATAATGTCATGGCTCTGCACATCAGACAGGCCTCTTTAAATCTTTTCTTAAGACACACCTCTTCTTCTTGTAAGACGTTGACATTATTTATTTTGATTTTACTTGATTTTATTGTTGTTATTGTATGGCTGTTATTTGTGTTTTTTATGTCTTTTTATTTATTCTTCTGTACAGCACTTTGGTCCATTGTGGTTGTTTTAAAGTGCTTTACAAATAAAGTTGGATTGGATTGGAGTTGAAACAGAACGATCGTCTCCACAGTGGGTAAAACCACAGAGTTATGGGGAAAATCTCTTTTCTTAATTTTGTATGGATCACATCCAACATGTGTTTCAGTTTTCTGATGATACCTGCTGCGTGAGTCAATCCAGCCCTGTTATGTCGTCACTTTCCTCTACTTCCATTCACACAGACTCATCACTGCTGCCCTCCGTCTGAATTTCACGTCATAATAGACCGTGATTGCAAACAACCGATATGACGAGTCAATGAGCGTTGCAGCATGTCCTGGTGTATAAACTGCTGCGGATGGTGCTCAGGTGTGCTCTCTGCAGGAGGCTGCTAACGACACAGCTGTGCTGCTCCTCCATGGAGCCAGTCAATTAGAGAGAGAGACAAAACACACCAGGCACTGCATTCATACTAACAGGAGACTTTAAAAATAAATAAAACATGCACTCACACAGGGGCTCTTGGCATAGTGACACACATACTGTGTGTTTATGATGTAACACTAAAACAACCCACTGACTGTGTGTTGTCTCTGGGGCTCTGTGTTTTAGTGTTGTTTAGCTGTAAAATGTGAACGTTTGTAAAGTTTTCTAATATAATGATTAGGGAGTCATGTGATTAGGAATTAGAAATAATAAGCAATATATAATATAATATAAACAAGAAGGATCTATCGTCTAACATCAAACGCATCAATGCAGAATTTAGGCAACGTTCTGAACAACTGATCCCAAATCAGCAGCCAGGAACAACTTGACCAGATTCCAACAGGACCCAGACAAGAACAAGTCTCGAGACCGGACTTGAGTACTACAGCCCTGGTATCAGCCTCAAAAATCCACTATCGGTCTTTAATCCATGAAGTCCAGCAAATTTAAGAAATTAGAAATAATGTTTTGGATTGTTATGAATACAAATTACTGGTTGTGGTTTGGACAGGATTAAAAGTTGATAATTGTCAAGTAAAAGTTGTGTTGGCTAAAAGAACCACTTTGCTAATGGAGAAGCTTGGCTATGGTTAAAAGAAGAATTACATAGTTAATGATGGATAATGGATCGTGGATAATTATGAATTATGGATAAAAGAAACCACTGTTAACTGTCGGTAATAGATGGGAAGAGAGTCGACCACTGGTCTGTCATTTAACATCAGATGTTTTGTCCAAACACCCTGATCTTCTCGCAAGGTTCTGCAGTTCCACAACGTCACGCTGCCTTCGCTCCTGACAGACAGGACACATAACTCACATGACCAAAGTCATTTTAGACATTTAAACAGGCAACTTGTGGTTGTTTTTCTTGGGAGGACAGTGTCCAGTGTATGGTACAACTAACAGGTGGTGTAGTACTACAGTGCAAAAACCTTCCTGTGCTTGGCTCCAAACACTGAGACAAAAAAGGGTCAAAGTGGATTTTCAGGAGCTTTAACACGCTGATTTGTCTCCTTTTGTTTTGCTGCTCTCTAAGCTGATGTGAGATGTCAGAGCTTCAGTGTTCCTGCAATAACACTGTACGTGTGTGAAATGCATTGTCACAGCACATTAGACTGGCCTGCATACATTCAGCATGATGGAGGCACAACACTTATGCTCACTCTCACTCTCACACACTCACACACACACACACACACACACACACACACACACACAGAGTGGCTTGTAAGAGGTTTGTGATGATGTATTGAGATGTATTGCTGTGTAATATTTAAGACTGGCCCTCAGTCTTACTGATGGCAGTAAACTGTTG
>JAOVVB010183749.1:0-11191 GCA_028570985.1 Heterobranchus longifilis | reverse complement strand
TAATGCACTGGTATCAACCAATACGTAACTTCAGGTATCAGAATCGGTGTCGGGAAGGAAAAAATAGTACCGGAAGATCTCTAGAAACAAAGGCACTCACGTAGGAGTCAAACGCAGGGGCAGCAACAGGAGCGCTCATTGTGTAACTATACCGTGCAGTCAGAGAGATTCATTTTTCAAACTTTTTACATGATTGGCGGGGTTAGAGTTTCAGGCAGCAATCTAATACTGCCCTCGAGGTCCCTCGAGAAAGAAGTCTGACTAGCGGAGCGAGCCAGCAAGGGGAGCGGTGAGCAAATTGAAAGTAATCCTCAGGCCCGGCCGGCGGTGCTGCTGGATTCGCATCTATTCATAATTCATCACTCGACAGCAGTGAGGTGGAGAAAGTTCTGTCCGTGTAATAAAGCAGGAAGAGACATATTTGAAAGGCACTGATGGAATCAGGCAGATCAGCCTCTGTACTGCTGAAGGTCCCAGGTGAGATAACACTTGTTATAAGTAGAGAGACAGATGGAGCAGATAGCCAGGAGTCTGCGTATTTCACATCATATTAGATTGTACAGCTGTCCATCCACAGTGTTCACAAGATCAGCCAACTGACTGTCGGCCCGACATGAACTGTCAAAAGCCTAATAAGACAGAGACGATCTTTATAACCGAGACACCAGTTTTCCTCCAATTGGAGCCGTTTAAGCTTTCACCCACATGACCACGAGGGAGTCTCACTGCTCAGTCCTCTCTCAAAGTGTCCCCCTGACGGATGTAAGCCTCACTCTCATTTTACAATGACAATGTTGATTTTATGTGTAATGAAAGCCAGTCAGAGACTGTTTTTAATTAGGAGACTGGAGGGCTTTTGAGGTCATTCTTGACATTTTGGAGGGAAAAAAGTGTATGTCAGCCTGACAGAAAGCATCTAATTGTTTTTAAGATATCTGTCTGGTATACGGAGACTTGACTTTAGTAAATAGATACAAGCTGACCAGGATTGTTAAGACAGCAGGGAAGATAGTAGGTCGTCAGCAAAAGCCGTTAGATGACCTCTAGCACAGCTGTACACAGGAATGCCATGTCAATCATTAATGACAAAACACCCCCCCCTCCACCCTGAGTTTGAGTTACTCCCCTCAGGGCGACGCTGTACACCATGGGTATGAACGCAGAGATCTTTCTTCTGTTAATGTGATATTTTGTGGACATGTTTTGTGTCCTAGGCGAGACCAAAGACAATTTTCCTGCCTCGGCTGGACAATTAAGTTTATTCTATTCTCTGTTTTAGCTCTGTTTTGGTCCCCACCAACTCCTGAGTAAAATATCTGGAACTTTAGCTGCTAAATGCTAACTTTGTCTGTTTGCTGTTTGGCGCTGGATCAGGAGCATATAGTGGGTGTTTTGCGTTTTTTGCCTCGATACGACGCTATGAATGCTGTGAGAATTAACCTAAACAGTAAAGTTGAGGGCTCAGGGGAACTGCAGAGTCGGGTGATAATTATCTGTGGTTATGGGCGACCCCTTTCACATTACACATTAGTCATTTTATCTGTAGTTATTAGAGCTGAACAATTAATCAAAATTGTATCAAAATCGCAATATGGTCGACTGCAATTTTCAAATCACAGGAGGCGCAATATTTGTTAAAGGCGAAATACAGTATTTCCTCAAACACTGACCGTTGCTTTTATTTACCTCAACTGCAGGATACCAGGCCTTAATCTGACGCAGGCTTGTATTAGAAGGCAGGCCTTTATTTCTAATTCTCTCTGTTTGGACAATACCACTTTTGATGAGTTATCGAGAACAAGGTGTTGAAAATAGCACAATTATATCGTTGACTTTATTAAATTAAATGCGATGAAATAGTTTGCATGCAAATACGACAGCCATCGGGAGTTTACCCACCCTGTATTTGGGGCAGGCTTTTATTTGTTTGTGTCGATCACGCTCCGCGCCATAATTCAAGACCCGGCTTCTATTTGAGGAAATACGGTATATGTCAAAATACCATTTTAAATTAAATATTGTGGTGCTGCAGAGATGTCCTGACCAACACATCATATTCTACGGAAAAAAAATCTTTGTTTGTTACAGATCGTCGCAAAAAAAACAAAGCAAAAATCAAAATCATAATCATTTTAATGTTTATCAATGAAAATGAGAATAATGATGCAGAGACTATCATTCCCATTAATATCTCAAATGATATCGCAATTGCAATACGAGTCAAAATAATCGCAATTAGATATTTTTCCAACATCGTTCAGCCATAGTAGTTATTATATAAATACTGCATCCTTGTAAACCCAGCAGGACAGAGTTCAACTCTATAATATCCAAGAAATGTCACTTTGGTTGTAGCTGCATCTGTGATAAATCAATTCACTCATATTTCAAAGCGGATCTGAAGCATGAACATAAGTGAAGCTGAAAATGTAAGTCACTCATGGGACACAGGAAGTCCTGCAGCAGATTTGAAGGACAGCTACAGTCATTCAAGACGATTGATGATGACACACAAGACGACAGACAGCTCACGGACCACACTGACGAAAGCTCAGCTCGACTGAAACAGACAACATTATGAAAGTTAAAACAAGTTCAGGAAAGGAAACAAAACTTCACACGCAAAAGAAAAAGTGGACAAAGAGTCTGCAGAGGCTTTTCACCTTCAATGCACATGTTCACGAGCACCCAAGTTCACTGAAATGCTGAAACACGCACAGCTTGTGCAGTGACAACACATACTGTACACTGTGGAGGTGACTTTGGTTGTCGGGGATGTTGGCCGGCTCGGCAACAGAGTGGCCGCCCATATTTATGACACCAGAGTGACCTGAAGGTGAGCGGGAAACCGCGAAAGAGAAGAAGGAGGAAGATGACGCCCCAAGGAGGATGAGGCAAGGTGAGATGGGGGTAAACCAGGACAAATACCAACGGGGGTTAAGATTAAAAGGGATAGCTTGACATTTTGGGAAATATGCTTATTCGCTTTCTTGCTTAGCTGAGAAGATTGAAACGACTCTTTGATGTCGCTAAATAAGAAGCTTAAAGCCAGCAGCTGATTAGCTTAACTTTGCACAAAGACTGCAAATGGGAAACAGCTACCTAGGCTGTCTAAAGGCAACAGCATCTGACTACCACTGCCTCTAAAGCTCACTAATTCTTGTTTGTTTAAAGTAATAATCTCGACGATTTTCATTTAAATAAATGTCTATTAAAGAGATACTTTGCTGATTTTGGACCAGCTCTGTCATCTTGGTGTGTGCTGTGTGTGTGTGTGTGTGGATGTGTGTTTGGCTCCTCTCTGTGGTCGCGGTGAGCGGGGAGATCTGCCGAGATCCGCCGGGTGACGCGAAACGCGTACACTGGGGGATCTCACCGGACCTCCTTCATTTACACACGGAGCTCACACTGGGACGACACAGAGCTGGATTTAAATCAGCAAAATATCTCTTTAAGTCACTCTGTATCGCTGAATGTGGCAACACAGTGGTGATTGAGGCTCTGATGAAAGCCCTTGCATTTGCAGTATTATGACCTCGGTGTCTGTGGGGTTTTTCACAAGCGGCGGAGCTAATGCAGCAGACTCGCTCTTCAACGTGTACAGATTTTTTTCTGGTCTTTACTGGTGTTGTGAGTAAACAGTTATTATGGCCAAAGAAAGAAAGAAAAGAGCGATGACTTACAGACGATGGCACATTTTTTCAGGCAGTCTTGAAACAAAGAGCATGATGGAAAAGATTCTGTCAGAGGGTCACTGTGGTTAGAGAGCGGCCGGCAGACAAATAAAGACAGAAATATACGGCTACAATATGTTACCTCCTGAGTACTTGTTGGAGCTCACTGCAACATGTGCTTTGTCAGCTCCTTGTGGATATATGCTAATTACATTTTCTGTCAGTTGGTATTGAGGCTGAAGTAGCTAATATTAAATAAGGCATTACATCCTATCATGAGGAGAAATATGAAGATTGGCTTTTCCTGCGCCTTTCTAACTGTAACACGATGCTAGCTGACACTCCTGACCTTTCCCTCGCCCCTCTCATTTCCATCCGTCTTCACCGACTCGGAGCAGCACAGGCTCATCATTTTCGCTGAAAAACGAGAAACTGTAGTGCTGCGTCGTTAGTGCGTATCATATAATTTCACGTAGCGTGTCTCATTAAATCCCCTCTACATCTGAGAGGGTCGTCAACATCCACCTCTCATCTGCTGAAACCTAATATCTGCTTCTAAATAAGTGAACACAGTATCAGTTTAAGTTATATTTTGTCCTGGTTTTACAGGACATTGTTGAAGATCTTCTGAACATCCCAATTTGAATGGCAAAAAAAAGCAGAAATTAAGAGGATGTTTTGATTATTTTTTTCCCCTTCTCACTCAGAATAGGCCATTAAAGTCCAGATTAAATGAAAAATGCCTTTTTAACCGTTTTAGATCACATCCCCGGTCATATTGTAAACCTATTTAACGATATATGCCAAAAGAAATTCTTTGTATTTTGTATTATGTGCTTACATAAGCTGGTATCAAGCAATTTCAACCAATAATATCATGACATCCACCCATCAATTAATCTGCAGCATCTGGTCCGTATCGTGCTAAACTCTAAGCCTCCCCAATTTTTTAGCGGTCCAATCAAATGCAAAGGATTTGATTTAAATCCCTCTGCTAACTGCACACTGCTCAAATATTCCGTTTCACAGGGAAATATGTCACAGCACAGAAGCTGAAGACGCTCTAACTTCTGTTTCACCGGGACTCTAAATTTGGAAAGCACGGGTCATCAAAGACAAACTTTTCTCCACAATTAACACCTGGCAACAAAGCTTTGAACAACCCCCACACTACCATGGGAAGACACGTCTCTCTCCCCTCTTTCATGCATTTCTCTAATGAATGCAAACAACATAAATCAAAGTTCTAAAAATGTCAACCTGTTTTTAAAAAACAGAAGAGCACATCTAGATTCCTTGCAGCTTTGTCCTAAATCTTTGTTTCCTAAAATGCCGACAAACATTAAATTGGATTCTTTATTTTTGACACAAAGCAATCTTGCACCAAAATGCAATTTCTGATAAGATAGGGCACATCTGTGATCAAAGTCTTGTGATTGTGCATCGAGGTGGAAACAGCAATATCCACAAGTGTCCCTGACCAATAACTGTCCCCGTCTGACGCACACGCAGCCAGTACGGCGGCTGGCCCGGGATTACAGCATAACGACATGCTGATGAAATGTACTGGGCCCTCCGGCTCTGTCTACATTATGGTCTGTTGTCCATATTTCAGATGAGCCTGTTTGTATGGCCTACTTCACTTGTACCACCCTCTAATCCCGTTGCCGTTGGGAACTGCCACACTGCCCGGTCCACTTCCCGTCTCTCCTCCCGCTCGGCTTTAATCTCGCTGCAGCCAAGACAGAGAGCTCTGAATTGGGAACGGGCTGACTGTGGAAAACAGCCACAGCTAATGGGGGAAAAAAGCTAGGGCTGCAACTAACGATTGTTTTCACTGTCGATTAATCTGCCGATTATTTTCTCGATTAATCGATGAATCGTTTGGTCTATGAAATGTCAAAAAATAGTAAAAAAATGCCCATCCCAGTTTCTCAAAGTCCAAGGTGATGTCTTTAAATGTTTTGTTTTATCCAAAACCCAAAGATATTCAGGTTAATATGATATAAAACGGAGAAAAAAACGGAAAAAAACCCAGGAAATCTCCATATTTGAGAGGATTTGAAAGCATTTTCTGACATTTTTGCATGAAAATTACTTTAACGATTAATCGATTATCAAAATAGTTGTTAATTTGTTTCTGTCTGAAGTGAAATCAATGAAAAGAGCTGTGTGTGTGTGTGTGTGTGTGTGTGTGCGCGTGCTTGTGTGTGTGTGCATACTCGTGTGCATATGCATGCTTTCCCGCCGCTCTGAGCCCGATAATGTGAGAACAGCGATGTCTGGGATTCTGGCGTAATTATCCGAGAGTGTTAATTACAGGAAGAATTCTGAAGCAATTATAGGATCCCGGGCAACAATGCTGGCACTGAATCCGCTCTCACGGCACAGAGACACAGAAAGAGTCTCATGGCACATCACAGCAGCTAATTGTTGAATAATCTTCAAACATCAATATCACATTCTCTGCATTCACAGAAACATCTGCAGAGATAATCATTCATTTGTTAAATCGCACATTTATCCGCTCGGCCCCTATTCTCCTTTTTGTGGCGGTGAAATAATGAGGGGATGCCTGTTTATAGCTGTGAGCTGAAGTAGAAGAGGTAGCAGATCCTGTATCTGTGCCACGTCTTCTGAGAGATTAGCTAATGCAACAACGAGCTTCTCGTTAACAGGAGTCAAGTGTTTGAAGAAAAGAAGAGGTGGCAGAGAAGAGCAGCGTGCGTGAAGGTGCTGACCATGAGGGGGGGGGAAGAAAAAACAAAGTCAACAAAATAAGAAACACTGAGAGGAACGAGAACTGGAATGTCTTCAAACATTTATAGGACACAAAAAGCAAAGCAGGGAGGGAGATGTGCAAAATGAAATTGAAAACAGAAGCAAAAGAAGAACAGAGAGATTTCAACAGAATGACAGATGAAAACAGAAAGCAGAGATGTGAGATGGTTTAGGGAAGGTGATGAGGGATTATACATCCTGACAGAGCCATGGAAGGAGGAGAGCCTTAGAAATGGATTTGTTGAAAGTGAGGCACTTCAGAGGAACATAGATTGTAACCGTGTGTGTGTGTGTGTGTGTATGTGTGTGTGTGGCGTCGGATGGGTGGTTGACAGCCGCACTCTCTTATCTCTCTGGCGTTAATCTCAACTCGAGAGATTCCATCAACGAGTGAGCTGCGGCTGCTGTCCGTGCTGCAGCTCTGAGGAATGGGATCGCCTGATAGCGGACAGGCGAGCTGACAGTAAAAAAAAATAAAAATCACAAATATGCACACACATACATTCTGCTAAATGCTGAAGCATTGACACACGTACAGCCGCTCAGCTGAGGCTCTGCAGGGAGTTGAAAGTGAACCTCAGGAAGTGACACAGGTTGTCATGATCCTGTAACGAAGACTTAGCGAGAGGAAACAGAAGGAAGGTGGAGGAAGGAGGAGCAAGAGCAGATTGAGGATGAAGAGAGGGAGGAGACAGTGACTCAGCTGCTCTCCCCGAAGGCCTCCGAGAGGAAGAGAGGGATGAGGAGGCATCAAAGAGGAGGAGGCGTGCTGATGTTCCCTCTGCTCTTCACAGAGAATCTCAAATAGGGACAATAACTGATTTTATCTCAAATCGCGATAAAAAACACTCACAATAAAGTTGAGGTGAATTTCTATTATCTGGATAATCGTGAATATACTCGAGTGACTTGACCAGCAAATTGATTTGATTTGATTTGATGATTAAAATAAACACATATAACACTGCACAGCAGTAATTACACACATTAAAAATCACAGAGGATAAAAACACAATAAAGCCCCAAGGATTACAGTTTACTACAGTTTTTCCTCTAACATTAATTTGGCCACAGCCCATAAGTAACAGTTCAAATCAAGTAGAATGTATTATTATTATTATTCATTTTTTAATTATTATTTTCTTTTAAATTTTTTTTTTTATCATTTTTTTCATTTGATGTAGCCTATTAAAAGAAGTAGCAAAAAAAGTGCAAGTGTTCATTGCATGTACAATTAACATTGCTGTGCATGTAATTATTAACAACAGCAACAAACATAAGTTTGATCATTTAATACAGGAGTCTCAAACTCATCTCATAGGACGGCCACTCATACTACAAGAGAGTATTTCTATTACAGCAAATAAAGCCAGCTCCACAGTATCTGCCTGCTCTCTTCTTATTAAAAACTGACCGGGCTTTTGCAGACACCTTTGCCCATTTTGTGCGAATATATATATATATATTTTTTTAATGGAGTGATTTTATTTAAATTGTATATGAATGGGGTGGTTTAAATTGGTAAGGAAATGGCCCCCGGGCCGGCAGTTTGAGACTTCTGATTTAATATGATGTAGAAACGCTGCAGCTTCTCTGTGAAGTCTATTCCACTGCAATGTTTTTATGACATACTATACGACTATGCCTTTTTTAAGACTTTTTAATAAGGGGGGGGGCCTTATGATTTATGATTACCTTATTTAAGATAGTGTGATTGTTTGTTTTTTACAAAAAAAATAAGTCTTCTATCTGTGATGATGAGTTTTAAGCATATTTCCATGATTATCGGGATAATATCATCAATCGCAATCATTTTGGCCAGAAAAAAACATGACATTTTGCATATTGTCCCAAGCCTAAAATCTCAAATTCTCTGAAATAAGAGAGAAACCAAGACAAGGGCCTCAAATAACTCTACAGGGGGGGGGGGAGATTTACCCCAAAGCAAACAACAAATGTCCATGACGCCAGAGTAAGGGATGAGCAAGCAGTGTCCTTAAAGGGGATCGCCATGCCACGCCATCTCACCACCCAAGTCTGAGGCGGATTACGACATCATGGTTATCTGGCATGCAAAGGGACCACTTTGAAGTCTCTAAGTACAGCTATGGGCAGCGAGTAATTGGGCATTAAACATAGATCTGTTTTGACATCACACAGGAACTCTGCATCGGATGTACACGGATGAAACGGCATGCTGGATAGAGTTAGAAACACATACTGCACCGCACCAAAAAAAAAAAAAAAAAAAAACCTCGTCCATGCAAACAGACACAACCGCAGCTCCATCCTGACTTACAAATTATTCACAGCCTCTTTTGAAACTGTTTACTCTGACATGCAGACGCAGCCTTTCCCCGACTCCGAGACAGTCGAGAGATCCACTGAAAGCGGTTCTGATGAGACGTTTCAGCGCGAGACAAAAAGCGAGAGGCAGTGGGAGGGTATGAAGCAGAATGTTTGAAAGAAAGCTATGGGTGCATACATACGGGACGGAGGCAGAAAGGAAAGCAGGCAGTGTTGTCTTTGAAAGAGATGAGGGAGGTTCTGACAGCGCGCTGTCATGCCGGCCGACTGTCATGCCGGGCAGGACGATCAATGTTTTTCTAAGAAAGAAATAAAAAAAGATGAATAATTCATCCCTAACCGATGACAGGCTATAGTGAAGACGAGAAGAGTGTCAGCCCTGTGCAGCACCGTCTCACTGTGTCTCTGGTTGCCATGATAAATTCATAACCCTGATGTCCAGCAGCAGCTTGTCCTCTTCACCTCAAAGTGTGGAGAACAAGGAAGTACACCTGTCAGACTGACAGGAGGGCAATGCATGTACATATGCATGTGCACAGAGATATTCATAGACACATAGATAAACAGATTGTGATCTATACTGACAAGCATAACCCCGTGCGTCTCGGAAACAGCATGCAATCCGCCTCCACAGACAAAAATGGACCAAGCGCACGGAGTGTTCCAGCTATTTCACGAGCGGAGTATATAGCTTCTACAATGCCTCGAACAACAGAATAGAAACCGACCACAGCTGGGAGTCAGTTCAAAGCAAAGATTCTCAGAAGTCTACTTCTGATAAAAACACCTCTGACAGGAAAAAACCGAATCCGTAAGTTCCTGAGGAGAGAGAGAGAGAGAGAGAGGAAGACGAGGAAGAAGGCGAGGGAGGAAGAGGAACCACAGTCTGTTAAGCACAATCTCATCACACCCATCTGTCACGGTTGCACATGGACACATACAGCTGCAGATTTATTAGTTAAAATGATGCAGATACAAAGCAAAGGGGGAGATTTTCTTCCAAGGCTTCTTTGACATCCTTTTCAAAAAGGGAGGCTGAAAATAGCCTTAAAATATGTTGCCCCCTCTCTGGGGCTGCATGAAGAGACTGACTCGCCCATCACGCCGTGTGCGTGCACAAACACACGCCTGCACAATAAAATGCAGAATGATTTTAGTCCTGCAATATAAAGCCAAAAATGTGCCTGTCAATTTAGCTTGTCATCATATCATTCAAACACTATTCAAACTGGACTGGTGTTAATAAGGCGTGTTCTGCAATTAAAATCATTACCGACATCTTTAATTGTAACCAAAGCTGCCATTTTCAACATTTTAACAAAATAATCCAGAGTGAAAACACTTCCGTTTCTCGTTAAACTAAAAGGTCACTTGAAACTAGCAACCCGGCTCAAATTAACATCCATAATGAAGTAATGTGTTACCCTTTTTGTCAGCTGGCAGATGGTCTTAACACCTTTAAGCTACAAGCTCTAAAGCACTAATGAACACACAGCGAGTACAACAGGACATTTCTGACCTCCACATTATTTAGACGTATATTAAGGAGGAAGAAAATGTAATCCCTCTGGTGCTCAAAATCTCAAGTGACAAAGCAAATGATCTCTCGCTTGCATTAAGCGGGTCGCACGAGTAGTAGCAGATATACTGTATGTCAGTCTGTCAGCTGGTGTTGCAAAGATAATTTGTTCCACCAAAGAAAATGCGTGTGTGCAACAGTAGCCTGAACACGCGTGATACGAGAAATAATCCGACACATGACCCCCATTAAAAGAGCGAATTGTCCTTTTCATACTTTTGGTTTTTGCACGTGTTAAACAAACAAGACACAATGTGTTTAGTGAGCTTTAGAAATCCTGGTACGCAGGTTTTGTTATTTTTGGACAGGACTTTGAAACCAATTTGACTTAGTGGCCAAATCGTGGAATTAAACTTCTGGGTCTGTCACGTGGTGACGTGGTTTGGTCCGATTGACATTTGGAAGTCTAGAAAAGCCGCACGATTGAATCATTTTGTCCCCATTCAAGTTAGCGGAGGGCTAAACCAGAAGTTGACGGCCACAGAGCAACTTTCATAGGAATGAACGGAGCCCTGCCTCGAACGCTGCATTCTGTTCTCTTTATATGTCCATGGTTTCTAGTCTTTGTGCTAAGCTAAGCTAACCAGCTAGCTAGCTGTAGCTAAATATTTACCATACAGACATCAGAGTGCTGTTGATCTTCTCATCTAACTCTAATCCAGATAACAAATAAGGTCGTGGCTAGAAGGTAACCCTAGATTTGCTAAAGTCTTGCGGGACGGATAAAGTTAGGCATTAATCTTGGATAGTTAAGGTTAGATTGGTAAAGTTATGCATTAATCTTGGATAGTTAAGGTTAGATTGGTAAAGTTAGGCATTAATCTTGGATAGTTAAGGTTAGATTGGTAAA
>JAOVVB010183728.1:0-11191 GCA_028570985.1 Heterobranchus longifilis | reverse complement strand
AGGGAGGAGGGGAAGGAGGGGGTTACGGTGCAACAGTACAATGATTTACATACACATTTACGGCTCCCGCCCTTCTCTCTCTCTCTCTCTCTCTCTCGCACACCAGCATCGTGTGTGTCATTCAGCGTTTACCAGCAATCTCTACCGCTGCTTATGGCCCAAATGAAATCCAATGCCAGATGGGTGAGGGCGCGTCCCCCCATTGGATTCCCCCCATCTCATAGATGTTCGTCTGGGTACAACCTGAAAAAGGGTGCTCCTCCACTCAATGTTAGCTTATAACCTCACACTGGTGCCAGTGCTGTCGCTCCTGTCCCTGACTGTCTGTCTCGGCCGGGGGGGCGATGGGCCCGGATCAGAGGGGAACGTCGCAGTTAAGTCCTGCCGCTTCCTCCTGGTCCAGAGGCCCATGTTCCCACTACCCCCCCTCCACCCCCCCCGCTCTCCCACTCCCCTCACCCCCCCCACCCCTGCGCTGACTGGACTGGCCCTGGTCTGTGTTTTGTCTGATCGGTCGAGCAGCCGGCCGACACGTGCTCTGGTCGGCCCGGCCTGGCCGAGACTCACTTGTCACGCACGGCCTGGATAGCCTCGGCGGCACTCTCATAGTTGTGCTTCTCCATGTGGCGGTACATGGTGCTAAGCTCCACCTGCCGCCGGAAGTAGATGTCCACGGAGCTTTGCTTCACCGTGGCGTAGATGAACTTGTCCGATGGGTTTCTCAGCTGCACGGAGAGGCGGGGACAAGACACACACAGTCAGGTAATGATGGCTGAGCAGCGTTGTGCAAGTTCACACTTCACAAGAGCTCAAAGTTTAGTTCACACGGATTCAAATGCACAAGTTCACGTACACAATTTTGAATTTTTAAGTTCACAGTCCCAAAAAATTAACTAGTTCAAACTAATTTCTTCTGTTTTTCTTTTTTTTTTTTTAAATGAGTTACTCCAAGACCAATCTCGGAACCCACCAGCTATCAGTCTGATGACGATTTAGCCTCTGGGGGAAATGGACAATATTTCTGGGCTTCCAGTGTAGCCAGTGGATATGCACACCAAGACTTCCTCTTCTGTGCGGTGATCATTGTTTATGGTCCGATTAGCAACTTCAGACGCGAGAATGGAGGAGTTGAGAGACGACGCATCTATAAACAGATATCTGCATATGAATGCAGATAAAAAACAACAAAAACCTAATAAAAAAGCGAAAATCGCTGACAGCTGATGGGTTGCGATTGGTCATTTTGGTCAATGTGTTCTACCTCTTTTGCTCTGTTTACCTGCATGCAACTAAAGCACACTGAAATATGCAGAATCGTTTCAAATTTGTTGTAGATGTGGCTTTGGTTCGGTTCGGCCCTGTTTTTTCAGAACAGGTGTTGAAGTCTGTTCCCTGGTCGAATAGTGTTTCCCTCCTGTTTAAATGATGTTTCCCGTAGCGCCTGGTCGGGGGAAACACATATCGACAGGGAGACTTTATTCATCACAACACCAGCATGCCGGGTGCTGTAAATCCTCGGGTGCCTCGAGAGTTAACGACGCTCACGTTCCCGTTCATTAGTTGCAAACTGATACGTTCAGTTCACCATCAAAAACATGAGTACGCTCGTTTTAGCGCATCCATGCACAACACTGCTACTAAGTTATGTACAACAAATTTTATATGTATAGAATTTTTTATGTAGATACAAATGTTGCTGTTTGGTAACATGGTCCTAGTATCACGCTGTACACACCCTTGGGTCATTGATGCCGGTGATGCGCTCCTCAGGCCGGTCCAACACCAGGAAGGCAGCCAGGTTGGCAGTATAGGAAGCCACAATGATCATGGCAAATCCTGCCCACACCATACCCAGGATTCTCGCTGAGAAGCTGCGTGGTGCACCTGTGTGGTGAGTTCAAGATTCAACCTTTCAGCTCAGTAACTTTCCATTCCTAATAATGTCTAATTGGATAAGTCATGTAGAGTAGTTAGCCAGATAATTTATTTTCTGTTTAGTAACAGTTCGACCAAGAAGCCTTAACACTGCTACTTCTGGTATTACTACTGCTGATAACAATGATCATTAACCCATATATTACGGTTTTATAATCACTTATAATAAACCCTCTATTCATATTTTAAAATTGACACATTGTTTACAAAGAAGAAAATTTTGCCCACTAAAAATACCAGACATGAAAAGAAAAACTGCAAGACAAGCCAAGGCAACAGGTATAAACTGTTAAAAGATGAGCCGCATCACGGTCTTTCTTTACAGAATGTGATTTGAAAGGAACTAATTTGTCATCCTCTGAGAAAAACATGACAGTAAGGCAACGTCTGGAGCCACAAACACCTTGATTTTGGTTTTCATACAACTGCAAAACTGTGTAAAGACCAAAGTACCCAACAGCAATACAGTGTTCTGGGAAAAAGGCAACATTAGCCCCTTTCACACATGAGATTATCTAGACCTTACCTGGAGGAGCTGTATGTGAGAACGCAAATATCACAATCAGTTGAACCGGACATTAAACAGACGTTACCCTGCCAGCTCCCGAGTACAAAGTCTGTGTAATCTCCGATTGAGCCCATGTGACGTTTCTATCACGCAGCTAGCACGAAACCAGAAGAAAAAAAACAACCAAGGGTGAAGAAGAAGGGTCATTTACATAAAGACGCCAATGAAAATGTCTAACTGGAGAGACAACAACATTTTGGAACTTTTGTTGGTATGATCCAACTCTGAAACCATCAGACAAATTCTACGGCAAGAGACATGATTGTTTGACCACATTACGAACCGGCTACATGACCGATGTGTAATCTGCGTCATGTCCTGCCTCCTGCACGCTCTACTTAGACGCCACCCCTCGCCTAAACTAAACGGAGTATTTCCAGTAAGTGAGAATGCGTCTGACCAGGACAATCTCCTGTTGCGTGCTACATGTGAGAAACTCCGGACCATGTCCGAATCTGATTCTGGAGACCACAGACTGACAGCCTAACAGCTCCCCATAAGTCAGGGGTGTCTAAACTTTTTTAATGGGGGCCACATTAGATAATGTGAAAATACCAGGGGGGCAGCTGCTTCCCACATCATATGGATCATTTAAAAATCCCATACAATACATTATACTCTCAGGATTTTAGTTTAAGTGCCATACTAATACATGTACGTGTTGTACACCCAAACAAGAAACACATTATGTAGTTCCTACTTGGTGCATGTCTACAAGCCTTGCTTGATGAACCAATATTGTATGGCAGGCCACATATAGTATATTTTCAGAGACAAAAAAAGATTTAGTTTAAAATCTGTCCGAGGGACGCATTTGGCCCCCGGGCTGGACTTTGGACATGCCTGCCATAAGTGAAGCCAAAACATCTGGATCGCCCACTGGCGGCTGGCTGCAGTACATAGATCATAAGCCCCGCCTCCTCCATGTTAGTGGATGGGACATGAGCCAAACTAAAAACTCAAAGTACACATTAGATACATTCTTCCCAAAGATGGTTTCTGTCATTTTAGTTAGTTCTTATCACGCTGTTTGCTCAAGTGTTCATTTTTCTGATAAGTGGATGAAACACCATGATTGACAGCTGTTACTGACTCTGTGATTGGTCCGGCGGGTGTATGGGAAGCTCGGTCGCTACTGCAGACTCTGGTTGCAAAATTACAAGATGGCGCCGCCCGTATCTGGGATAGTTTGGCTTCACTTTTGTACAGTGGGAGGAAGTGGAGACAGGTCGTCCATCTTTATATACAGTCTATGATGGATACATTGTCCGGAGTTCATGTGAGAAAACGGCTGTGAATAGTGATGCTTTGGAGATTTTCAGTAATGATTTTCGTTTTTTTTCATCTCACCTTCTCCAATACCAGAGTTCAGCAACACTCCCCAGGAGAACCACATAGCAGATGATAAGGTGAGGGCATCTTCTTCTTCTTCTTCACTGTTTACTTTAAATCTTCCAAACGGGCTAGAAGGAAGACATTGGGAGGGTTGCAGGAGATAAAATGAGAAATGGCAGAGAACCTGCAGAGGTGAAAACCCTGGCGACCCCCAGGCAGGGAAGGGAAGGGAACTGAACATGAGCGAGCAAAGCAAGAGGGAGACAAACTGAGAAAAAGAAAAGAGACAAAGACGGCGGCACAGGGACAGAGCGATGGGATGGTTGGAGCCAATCTTCACCTCTGTCTGCCTTCGTGTCCACACCGAGGGAAGATCTGCAGCGCTCAGGAGTGCATGTACACACATTCACTGATTCAGTCGTGAGGACACAGAAACACACACATCATGGGCACACACGCATACACACACGGGTCCCCCTTGTACCTGAACCGGTCTAGTAGGTAAAGCATCACCGCCACCACATGCACCGAAAGACCCACCAGCAGCCACAGCGTGCTTTGGAACGGCTGCATGAACGAGTCCAATGTACTGCGAGGGATTTCCTGAAAAACACACCGCAATTGGTTATTGACTGATAATCAACAACAACTTTGATTACCTTACGTTAGCATACTATAGACTAACATAATGGCGTTCTCACTCCCAACTTGTCAAATACTGACGCTTGGTCTGATACCGATGTACTGAAGCATTCTTTAGCATCTGTCAACTACAGTAACTCGAAAGTAAACCCATCTGTGTCATTATTAAACACTCAGAGCCAGGGCTGGCCCTTGGCATAGGCTGTATAGGCAGTCGCCTAGGGCGCCACCATGTGGAGGGGTGCCCCGCCACCAAGAAATGAAGAAACAAAAAATCGAGACGTGAACTTAAAAAAAAGAAAGATTATGGGCATCCCCTGATCTGACATTTTTTCATGTTTTAAGAAAAATAGGGTTTTTGGTTTTGTGGTGTTAGTTAGTTAGTTAGTTAGTTAGTTAGAACTTTATTGTCCACAATGTGGAAAATTGTCTTCGGCTTCATCACAAACAAGTAAGACAGCAGTAAAAAAACAGTAAAAACACTGGGAGAGTTCATTCATATGCACTCAAATACAGTTTGATAGGCCTATTACAAAAATAGGTAATATGTTAACATAAGACAAATATGCAAAATTAGTGAGGGGGGGCAGTGCAGCACCTGTGGTGCCACCAATCCACTAAGCAACTGCACAATACTTTGAACTATCAGCAGCAGCAGCAGCCGCATGGTTGTGCAGAGATGGTAACCCAAGATTTGCGAAAGTCTTGGGTTGGTTAAGGTTAGGACTTTCGGAAACGAGTCTCCAGAGAGTTTTTGCAAGTTTTTCCACAAATTTATTGGGTTACCATTTAGACAAACCAGATACATCCAGAGGGGGAAGGAAAAGTTTGGAGTGGAGGGGAGGGGGGCGTCCTGAACAGATTTTGCCAAGGGCTCCAAAAATGTTAGGGCCGGCCCTGCTCAGAACAACTGATGTAGTATAAAGAGCGAGAAAGGGTGCTCAAGGAAGAGGCTGGGGTGGTGGATGGATCAAACAAATGCAGACTTTCACTCAGCTGTTACCAATGTTAAAAGTTATGAAGGCTACGTAAGTTAACTTTCTTACATAACGTTTCTTAACTAATGCCACAAACGTAAGCTACGTACGTAAGTTACGTAATTGACACGTCCACGAGTTGGAAGTGAGAATGTGTGTGTGTATGTCTGTGCCAGTTAAAAATCATGAAATTTGCTTGAGTTGTGTAGTCAATCAGAGTGAACTTCAAGGTGGCACTCATTTTTATCAAAGAGACATGATCAAGTGCTGACTGATTTGAAAAGTCAGCAAAAAAAACAAAAAGTGTGTGAAGAGATTATTGTTATTTTAATAGTATTGCATTGCCAGACGTATCCACAGCGCTGTGTTAACGCTGGACTATGGTCTGGCTGCAAGGAGTTTTCATTCTGGGATAGGGGGAAAAATGCTCCGGCTTGTTTGTATTTCTTTAAACCAATCACAATCGTCCTGGGCGGCACTAAACCTCGTCTGCAGCGACGCTCCATCTACGTTGTACTTCATGAAAACGTATGAGTACGAAATGTTTTGTGCAAAAAATGTTTTGTCAATACAAGTCTTAAAAACATTAGATAGATAGCAGAGATAGTGGACAGGGCCTGACAACATCTGGTGGTGAGAGAGCTTTATCCCAGCACTGTATATCCGGTAAGCCAGACTATTATTGTAGTAACATGGAAATGAATGAAAACTAATGGGTACCTGGAAATAACACATTTTAGTACACTAAAATACAGCAGCATTATTTGCGAAATATTCAGGTGTGATGTAAAATAAGTGTAAATGATTTGCAGCAATATAGCAGAAAGAAATCAATGGTAGCTGTGTATCAATTTTACTCCCACTGAATAACTATCTTTAGGAGAATGATGCACCCAATGTTGCGCTGTTATTAACCTGTGATATTTCTCACCTTGAAACAACCTCCGCCGCCCACATAAGGTAAAATGATGAGGATATATTCCTCTAACTCACATGTTTTCTGTGTTTTTTAAGTACAAATTTCATTAAGCACATTTAAATTTCTGCCTGATACATCAGCCATATATTGCTCAACATAAATATATACATAAACCTATAAAATATCTATTGGGGATCTGGTATTTGCAATACAGATGCACAAGATCCACAAGTGAATGATACGTGCAACTCCCCAGTGGTTGTGTGACTCCATAAAGCACCAGATGGACCAAAGGTGGACACTTACCTTTTTAACGAGGATGGTTAGGCCTTGATATTTAAAGGGTTTGGAGAATTCGATGTACTGGGCTCGTTCGTTGTTTATAGTCAGCGGGGCTACAATCATGTCAGCCAGGCCCCCCAGGAGCTCTCCCATCATGCCATTCCACTCTTTCTTGTTACTGTTGTTCACCTGAAGTCCCAAAAGGAAAAAGTGTTAACACGAGAATCAGCTACGGTATCAACCCGCTGTCGTCTAGACCACAGAATGTTTGTCAGGCTTTAAGGATTTGGGTTAAGCCTAGTGGGGATATAAGTTCTAGACGTGCTCCACATCTTTGAAACTAGCTCTGTCTTACATAAGAGAGCTTGCTTATTTTTCAGGAGTTGATAAGATCATGCACTGAAGTACACCAAAAGTGTAGAATATCATGTGTAGAGACAGAAAAAAATCTGCTAAGATAAAACATTAGCTGAAACTCTGTATTTAGCTCTGTAAAGCCGAGAGGAGCTGCAGATTCAGGTGATGAATCTTTATAGGTTCATCATTACAAACGACCTCTTTCACATTATCACATTGATTTTTATTGTCATTGGAATTACAGCCTCTTTAAACGTTTGTGCAAATTGATTGGAGTACAGGACTATTATGTTTTATTGTTAACACATTGAAATGGTAATTCTCTCTGTAACGGTTATAAGTATTCAGTGGAAAAAAACAAGTTACTCAGTGTCAAGGCCATTAAATAATAAACACACAACATGGCCCCAAGTGTGGTATTACACAACATAATTAATGAATAGCCCTGCATATGGCGCACATCATTAGACATACAATAAATGCATGCACAGGCCTACCCCTTCTATTCTCCGGGATGATTGCTACAAGTGATAATAACGTTTTGTATGTTACTTACAGAAACCTGATTGGACAAGCAAGCCCTAACCAATGGCCAATCCCAGAATGTTTTTTTGTTTTTCATCAATCCAAAGCTCCACTCCACATAGCTCTAACATGCAACAGGTTACGGACGGAGAGAATTTATCATTTAACAAACTTAATATCAGTGTATGATGGGTAGTCCATCCATATTTCAATGCTAGTCATCAACTGTTAACTTAAAAACAAAATTTACTAAGAAAATATACAACCTGCCAACAAATCCACCATTAGCACATTGTTAGCCAATGTTAGCTAAGCTAGTGTGTGCTTAAAAAACGTTAACAAAGCTAACATTAGCTGCTAGCTAACTGAATAGTATGTGAATTTTGTGTATGGATGCATGCTAGATAAGCAAGAATTTCTGAGTATGAGACGTAACCTTAGTGGACATAGGTACTCCACCACCCCAGAATGCATTGCAGCTCTTCACGCTGTCCAATGGCGGACTGCGAGACGGTTTGAATAATTAACCTCAGATAAAATAATTATGAATGATGGTGAGTGAAAGCAAACTAGGCTGACAGGAAAAGCACGGGAGCTCATATATATATATATAATGTACTACAGAAAACATATTTTACAAAATACTACTGAAAAATATTAAATTGAGTGGAAGAGGTAATGTTGATTTACATTTGTGATAAACAATTTTCATTCAACGGTAGCTCGGAGGTGCCATGCCAAATCCAACAGACTATTACCCTGAAAACAAAGGCCCATCACTCTGAAAATACACACCGTAACCCTCTAATCCTAACAAACTGAAATGCATGGCTAATTATTATGCAGAATGACGTGGTTGATGGTGTGAAACATTAGGAGGCAGGGCCGACTAACTGCAGGCCATAAATCTTTCTAATTGCAGGGAGAGGGTGTATTTTCAGAGTAATGGGCCTTCGGAGCAATGGGCGTTTGTTTGCAGGATAAATGGGCTTTCGGTAAAATGGGACTTGACTTTGACTATTGCGGTTTTCAGAATAATGGGCCATCGGGACAATGGGCAGTCCCCAGCTCGGAGCGGTAACGTTATGACCGATACAGTCATGTGATGCAGAGAAGACTATTGTTTGAGTTAGTATGTTAGTAGGTATATTAGTATGCAGTAAGCTATGTAGTATGCAAAGTTTTGTTTGACACTACCATATTTTATAGCCCTAAGGAAATGTTCTCCTTTTTCTCTGGTAGATTTTCAAGTTGCTTTTAAGTGGTTTTGGTGATTGCTGCTCGTCTAATCCTTTAGCGTAGAGAAAACTGACACCAGATCAATGACGATGGGCAAGTTCACCTGCAGGACATTTGATATCTGTGGGTCTCCGCTTTATGACTGCTTATTGCTTCAGCTCTGAATAGTTTAGTGACATCACTACTGTCAGTGGAGTAAAACAAGAAGATTAAAAAAATATTAAAGTTACGTAAAGCATTGAATGTGAGGTATTGCATGCAACTGGAAAAAAAAATACGACAAATATGGCTGCGAATGCAAAACTAACCCTCTCCTGAGTTCCGAATTTCCCATCAGCCACCAGATGCACCTCATAGGTGAAGTTCATGGTCATAGCCAACTTGATGAGGAGATCAATACAGAATCCATAACAACATTGGGGTACAATTGGGCGTCCTGTAACAAAACCAGCAACAGTTGCAAGTTACAATCACTCTTGAGGAAAACCGTTGGTTGTTGTTTTTTTTTGTTTGTTTTTTTTTATCTAAAGGCGGCGCACGTAGACTGAACAAAATGCGTGACGCAGTGCACTGCAGACGACCACACACAGTCACACGGCATACGCACCAAGCATCCCAGCAATCACTCATTCTGAATGGCACACTCAGCTACATGCATACATATATAGATACCTACTGCATATATATGTATGCATCTCCAGTGGGTGTTTGGCGGGTGCAGTAAAAGCACAGTGATAATGTAAACGTCCCTGATAGGTTACCTGGGATGGTCTCATTGGGGCCAGTGCAGATAACCTTTTTAATTAAGACTCCATTTAATGTCATTTCCTCCTTGCATGTTCCGTCCGGCTGAGTGGGTTTCACATACACAAATGGCTCCTGGTGTATCGTCACTATCTACAACAGACGGGACAGAAAGCTGTTTATCACGTAGTCAGAGCCGGAACCATTTCGATCCCGAGGGATTTCAGCGCGAGAGAGAGAGAGAGAGACAGAGAGAGACAGAGAGGGGAAAAAAAAATACTTGGAGAAACCCAGTAGATACACAAATACCCATGTACAAACTCTCAGATACACATGGACACACAAAAGACAGACATATGAATGTAAAAATAACTGACAAGGATACAGATGAGAGGTTCTTTGCAAGCCCATGACAAATTTGAAGAGATAAAAGTCAGAGCAAATATATCACCACAGCCTTTATGGGCATAGGTTATCTTCACTCCCCTCTGAGAAACAAGTCAGCCCACTGTCCAACGCGAGTACATCAGATCAGGTCCGTACTCTATCCGTGTAGACAAGAACGCCACATTTGCAGATAGCAGAGAGAAGGCGCCCTACCTTTAATCGAGTGGACATCTGGAAGCCCTGCGGTTTCTCAGTCTCTCCCCCGGGCCAGATGATCTTCCGCTGATTGTTCATTACCACCTGCGGGGATGGCGCACACATTATACAGTATCACAGGTGAGTGCTGACAGAAGGCGTGCTGCTGATGAGGCTCCAGCACCGTGGGTGAGCATCACTAATGAGTCAGCTTTATATAAGCACAGCTCAGCGGTTCTTTTATTTACTTTGTGAACCTCTGACTTATGAATCATACCTGAGGGTTTCAGGAAGTTATTATTATCACACCTATCACCAGCGAAGTGCTGATCCTCGCACTCCTTAACTATTTGCTGTGTTGGCATGGCTGGCACGTTTAAATATCTACCATTAACTACAAATGAATAGAATTTGACAGAATAGTCTCAACACTACAGGTCAACTAACTAGCTTTTCCCTGAGCTTTCACCCGCATCTCACAGTCTTTTCTCAGTTGTCATGGAGAGACTTCTCCACTAATGAAGGCTGTTTTCGAGGTCAAGAATCAACTTCGAAGCTCAAATGAAATGTATTTTATATTATGCACACCTGTTTTCAAGGCATACATTTTAACAAAGGAATACATCCATTTCTTAAGGCAGGTGCGTAGGAGAGGGATGAGTGGATCCAACACAGCAAAACAAAATCCCAAAATTCATCTTGCCTGATGAAGGTCTAGCACCGAAACATTGCATTACAATTTTTCTTCTGCAAGTTAAGACAGTGTGCGGGATTTAGTTTTGCTGTTAAGGCATACATTTTAAAATTGATTTTCCAAATTCAGTACAAATTGCAGTCCTTTGAAAATTGCATGAGATAGGTAGTCCAATACGATGAATATTATATCATTTTTCTTTTTTGTCAAGTGATGTTATGGATCATGTCCTTCCACTGATGAAGAGTTGAATTCATGTTTTCATTGTCAAACCTAAAAGACTCTCCATAATGGAAATGTGGTTCTTCTTGCGTTCATCCATCCATCCATCCATCTTCTACCGCTTATCCGGGGTCGGGTCGCGGGGGCAACAGATTCAGCAGGGGACCCCA
>JAOVVB010183717.1:0-11191 GCA_028570985.1 Heterobranchus longifilis | reverse complement strand
GTCCGTCCGTCCCATCCATCTCATCAGTCTCATCAGTCTCATTAGTCTCACCTTGATCAGTCTCATCAGTCTCACCTTGATCACAGTTAATCTATTAGAGTCTAGGTGGAGAGCTCTCAGCCGCCGCAGGTCACTGAAGGCTGAGGGGAGAATCTGACTGATGGTGTTTCTGGACAGGGTCAGATGTAGCAGGCTGGTCATGTTGGCAAAGTCCTTTCTTCGGACAGCTGGAAGTGAGCAGAATAAACACAAGAGACGCACCATCAACTGAGTCCTAACTGGCTGGGTATTACACAGATATAGTATTAGGGATAAAATGGACGCCAAGAGATGCATATGCAATACATATATTTTAAATCACAAATGTTTTCTTGACCACAGAAAGATGACTTAGGTTTGTAATGTTCTGCAGCTTTATTAATATATAAAATATTGTTTCTGAGATGGAGAATAAGTATAAGATAGGAAAGTTACTGAAAGTCTGTTTTTCTGCTGAACATGCTGCTATAATCAAATTTGGTCACATGCAAACCATTGTGTTTTATATTTAAAATTAATAAGTCCATGCCTAATTAGTCTCTAGAGTTCAGAGCCCGGGCCCATGATACCAAGAATAGTTTATTAATTCCTGTAAAATTAACTTTTTGGCAACATACACTAAACGCTTCAGTTGACAGCAGAGAGAATACCCCAATATGAGATACAGAATAGCCTATTTAATTTTGCACAGGGTAGCGCTAAACTGAAATTGATTTTGATGTGAACAATGTGACTAAATAACTACAGCTCTGTGATATTGTTAATGGTGCATCGAATTTTCTTTCTGAACCCTGTGAAAGCAGTCTTTTTTAGCTTGTGTGTCTTTTGTTTTGGCAAACTATGGAATAGAATTTCGAGCCTGGGGAGATTAGGTAGCTGCCTTGGTGGGAGCTAATGGGAATTCAGATTAAAAAAAAAGGATATAGCAACTTAAAAATAAGTATGTTTCAAAGAATCCGAGAGAGCTCTTTGATATGAGGAGATGAATCATGAATGAGATTTGCTAGACTAAATAACAAAACAAAAAAGTTTCCAAGTATGAAAGTTAAAAAGAAATACCCAGACTCACAAGAAATATAACTTCATGTCCAACAAAAAATAATTGTTCTCAGTGCTATCATTCTCATGTGACACACTCTACTTTGCATCCAATGCACCCTTTCAATGTCAGTAGTATATTTTACCTGTCAATACATTGCTCACTCATTTGCACTCTTGCTATAGCTGCTGCTGCTTCTCAATATTATAGCATGTGCACATCATTTAAGACCGATGGTTGATGAGAATGAACAGACTGGACCGTGCAAAATGTCTCAATGCCCTGGTGGCAAAATGGAATTCAGGACAGACTGGCAGGTACATTACCTGTAATGAAGTTCTCTTGGAGCCGTAGCTCCACGGTGCGTCGGTCTATGGCAGCAGGAACAAACAGCAAGCCTGTCTTGGAGCAGAGGATAGCGAGCGATGGCGACAGGCTCTGGCACATACAACGTTTCGGACACGGCTGTCCCCTGCATGCTGCTGCCAGCAACAGCAAAGAGAACCACAGCCGTTCCATTATCCTCCACTGGGAACAGGGCAACTGGAAGACAGAAGGACATGTGCGATGAGTTGAAGTGCATACAAAGATAGCCTCTTTCAAGACAAGGCAACTAGCAGGAAGTCACTGGCCTGCAGAGAAACTTGGTCACAAAGATGACAAATATATACGCATTTACAGCCCTATAGATTCAGCAAGTAGCTGAGGTGACCCACAGCTGGAAGTGCTCTATATCAGGGGTTTTCGAAGTCTGAGGCTGTGGGCCTCCCCTCAGACAAAGCTTGGAAAAAGACGCCCCCTTCACCCACCCTTAGTTTAGTTGCTTAGTTTCGTTCAATTCCTGGATGCCTATGGGATCATGATTATGTTATTTGATCCCATAGACCCTCAACAATTGAACCAAGATAGCCTATTGCTGTTTGACATAACACCAAATACTTAGAAAAAAGGTTTGTCCTGGCTGGTTAGTTTCTGATTCTGGGAAAGTGGGAAAAACAGTAAAAATCCCCCAAAATACTGTATCTCTTTAACCAAGTCACACAGACACACTTAGGCTATTCTATGTGATCTTTTTTGATAACTATTGTAACAGCTTATGTAATATGTTTTCACTTAAATTCCCCTGAAACTTCCTCCTTTGAAACCTCTGGTCTATAACATCTTGACTTCAGCCTCGATACATGAACATTAAATAAGTAATGTGAGCTGATCTAAAACTGTCGTCTACATACCGTTTTAAAAGCTCTATAATGTACCATGCCAAGTTTACTGCAAAGAGAAAAAGTGATGAGTAATGAAAGAACCAGTGTGTGGTCCTGTAGTTCTTTTCACATAGTTCCTTTGTCGTTTCATACTGAGCAGAATTTACATAGTTCCTGTCTATTTCTGTGCCCGATGCATGTACTCAAGTCTTTCTTTTTCCAGACTACAAACAAAATAGACCAAAACAATGAGCAGAATATATTTGTAAGTATATACTGTATAATTGTGTGATTTCTGCTTACACAGTAGACCTAATTCCAGCACAATACTCCCTTTAAAATAACTCCTTTTATAGCTTTACAATAAAGTCAGGATCATAGCACTTCTCAGCAGCTGGACTAAATGACACAATGCTGTGAGATCATAATGGGCTCTATCATTGTGCAGCTGCATGGTGAGCTGGCATTTTCTTGAGGCATGCTGGGGATTTTTCTTCACCGGTACCTCTTTGATATTTTGGCGAGATGTAATATAGGAGTGGAGTGTCAAAAAGAAAAAAGTAGAGGTTAATATCCGTAACAGTCTTATTTGCATCTGTCATGCACAACAGCTTGTATGCAGAAGAAGGCTTTTTACAGGCACACATCTGTCTGTGCTGGTATTCACATCAAATGGATTTGTTATATCTAGTATATTTAGTATATACAGTGCAAATTGGCAGTGCTGGGTAGGATGACACTCCCAGGACTTGGGAGACGCACGCACGCACGCACACACACACACACACACACACAGAGACTTTTCTCTTTCCAGTTTACACCACTTTAACCCCCTCAGGGCATACTGTCTGCACTCAGTATCTGTACCCAACAACACCTGTCTAAGTCTTTCCAACAGCTGGTGTGGTAAAAGTAACACCTGACATGACAAATTTAGATGTCTGTAACAACAGAATTGTGTCTGCTCATAACTGTAACAATGAAATTGCATAGCTGTGAGTAAATGCACAACTATTTGTGGTCACAAATGGTATAAATATGGTTTATAACAGATCATGTATCCCTCCCTGTTAAGGGTTAAATTAGTCTTGCATAGCCAGACCTATCTCCACAGCACGGTGTCCACGCTGGGGGGGGGGGGGGGGGGTATAAGGCTTTATGCCAACACTGCTTACGTACCCAGCCAGACTACCTTTATACCATCTGCTATAAAACAGTAAGGAACTCAAAGTGTCACCAAAGTCACTGAGGATCAAAATCTACCTGTCAGAGTTTAACCACAAGCCACAAAATATGGAACCATCTCCACTTTCCACTACAGACACAACTCAAAACTCATGGTGTGATATGTGTGCATACCAGCGGGCAGCAGTATATTAGCCTGCCCAGTTGACTACTGGGCGAATCAATAACATTGAACTTGTATTCAGTAGGAGGCCTGTGTGAAGTACTATTCCTCCATTCTGCGCCTCCCTTGGTACTCCTAAAACCCCAAGCAGAACATTTGTATCAAGGGATGACAATGCACGACAGCATCACAAGATAAAAGATACCCAGTGTTGCTATGTTTTTCTCTCTTTATCTTACATGCCCCCTGTTTATTATCCAATAAAGCGAATCTGCCAAATATATACAAACAAACAAATGAGAGTGCATGCGATCTTATGAGCCTGCTAAAAATAGATGTAATTGCTGTAATTTGATACTTCGTGTTCTCCGTCTTCCCACAATGTGAAACGTAGAGCAGAAACAATGATGAGCTGTAACTTGCACACACACTTATGTTCTTTTTTTTTTTTAAGATTATTTTTCGGGCCATTTTGCCTTTGTGATAGTACAGCTTGAAGATTGACAGAAAAGGAGGAGAGAGAGAGAGAGAGAGAGAGCAGGACGACACGCAGCAAAGAGCCGCAGGTCGGATTCAAACCGCTGCAGGACTTGCGTTCTACCCATTGAGCTCGAGGCCGCCCCACACTTCTCTTCTTCTAACAGCCTTTCTGTTTTACTCCATCTCAACCTTTTTCTTTGTCATTCAATATATTTCTCTCCATTACTCTTGATTATCCCCCCCCCTTGCCATACCTCCCCGTCCCCATTCCCGTCACACGCCACATTATTCACCTGTTGTTTCCTCAATCATCCTCCATTTCTCTCTTCCCTCTTTACTCACTCCATCGCCCCTATTTTATACCCATGTGAATACATCGCATGTTATACAAACAATAATTTGCTTGTAATTTCTCAGTCTTGTCAATATTTATGTCACTTTCTACGATATGCCCGAGCTGTTCATCATTCTCTGTAATTAATGCATTTTCTTTCACCCCAACTCATGTTGTTCCCCCTCCATTTCTATCATACATTCCTCTTCTGTCATCATCTTCCCACCTGCCTCTTAGCTCTTTTTCATTTCCTCCCTCACTTTAAACTTTATTTATAAAGCATGGTTCCTACACAGGGGTGTAATTCTCATTACCCATCACGCCTTCCACGACTCTTGCTTTAATTTTCACTCCCTTTCTTTTCTCGTGATCACCTATCTCACAGGCTTCCTGCCTCAAACTTTCTCTTTTTTTTTCCAGGCCCTCCATTCTCGCTTCATGTTTTTCTCCCCATCATCCATCCCTCACCCTGTCTCGCTCACTTTTTTACGATGGCTTCGTTGTAATGTCTTTAATGTGTTTTGGTATGTGAAATTGGTACCAATGGTGATTTTAACTGCACACATCCCTCACTTAATTCACCCGCTCATCCTGCTCGCATGTGTGCAGCGTAACTCTTACAGTATCAATTTTAAACATTTAGACACACATCACTTGGTTCTCCCACACATCCAGACTGTGTGTTTTTCGAGGCTATTCAATTACGGACGTATGGGTTTTTCGGTGTAATTCAGTGAGGATGATAGCGATCAGTTACCCGCCATTACTCACCGCCGTGCTCGTTCAGCTATGGAGAGTTAATAACACAAGAGAAAACAGATCCAAGCCGTCTGCCCTTGTTACCAGTTAGACTGGGCCATTATAGTTGCTGGCAATTATTTCAATGGCAATCTAATGCTCTGCAAATGCTAACTGGTGAGACATCTTTTAGTGCTTGCTAGTTCTGTCCCAACTCCATGAAACTCCACCTGTCTTGAATCAGCCGTGATAGTGACAGGCTGTCTTATACACCCTCATACTCAAAGTCTGCACGATATTCTGAATGCTGTACCGCTGAAAGAAATGTCACTACTGTAAATCACTGTTGAATCTTGGTCTTGGAAGCAGACTTTGACATGACTTGGTCTTGAGGCAACTGTGTCTTTGTCTCGACTCTGCTGCGCTTGGTCTTTTCTTGGACTTACTCTGGCGGGCTTACCAAACAGTGCTTGGATAAAACCTTCCTTACTTTGTGTTCCCAAAGTCCCTTCGCTATGGGAAACATCCTCCAAGCTATCAACCTACACGAATGTTTGGATCGTGCAATAAGACAGGCCTGCTCTGTTCTTTCAGTGAATGATTGTGAAGATCTACGAAGAATATATTTACAACATTCTCGTGTAGGTGTTTCCACCGAAACGGGTTTCCTTCCGACAGCAGAGGCACCGTCGGAGCGTGGCGCCGCCCAGGACGATTGTAATTAATTTAAGGAAATACAAACAGGCCGGGGAGTTTATTTCACTATCCAGGAGTGAAAGCACATTGAATCCAGACCTCCCCCCAGCAGCACTGTGGACTCAACTTCTGTGATCTTGATACAGCGCTAATTGGTAAACCCATGAGAGTTTTCTGAGTGAAACCCTGATCAGTTAAATTGTACAAATATATGGTCTTGGAATTAGCATTTTACCCATGGGTCGCTTTAATCCAGTTGCTACCCACATGGAAAACTGCCCACTTCTGACTGGGAAGTAAGGACTTGTGTGCTAGTGTGGTATAGGGTGGTGCTGAGAAGGGTGGCAGTAGTTTTAAAAGAACAGGACCGCCTGTAAACAGGCTGTGCCACTTCAGCACTCGTAGCTTCATCAACATAGAGCTGCAGTTCATTAAACTACATTAAACCACGCTGACAGACCATGTCATTCCAATCATATGCAAACAAGTAACTCCAGGGGTTGGAATCTGAGAACATTTCTATTTAGCATGCTGCATTCATGCATCCTTTTCATTTCAATTAAGGACTCTAATAATCACAAAGAATGGCAAGTGAGTCAGTCTTGACAAAGTTTGCAGGATAGAGAAAAAAACAGAGCAGAACCGTCAAATTTCGCTGGTAAATCAGACCACACGCTGCATTCCCCCACCAAATGCTAGACCGCCACCGTCATCCTGCTAAATGTCAGGTCAATACAATTTGGTATATGTTTCTTTATGTCTGAAAGTCGGACGTAATAGACAAAACGCATCCAGCATAATTTTGCAGCAATTACACTGGGGAGCTCTGCATTGATAATAATTTCCAACAAGTGACTGTAAAAGCTGCCAGAACATTGGGGATGTCTCCGGCAGTGACAAATGTTTATGTTTTTATGTTTTTTTCGCAAAGTAAGGCACAAACACACACTGACAGTCTCTTTGTTTTGCTTGACAGTATGATCTCCGCTTTGCATTTGTGAATCAATCAGCTTCTCGCAGGCAGAGTATTTTTCAATGTGTTTAGTGCAGATATTGTAGCAGTCTGGAATGCTATATTGCAATGCGTGTGTGAAAATGCTGGGATTTGAATGTACTGCTTTCAAGAGAATGGTCATTATACGGGAAGAAGAGATACACAAGGAATTTCAAACAGTTATAGGTACCATTGCACGGAAGGAAATGAAAACTGCGGCACAGTGTAGTGTCTTTTCGCTTCAGTAATACTGAAGGTTTCTGAAGAAAGCAGTAATTAGCAACACATACTGCAAAAACACCCCACACATCTATTTTCTAAGGGGAAAAAAAATCTCCTTCACAGGTCATATCGACCCCACAGTACCTGTGAAGATTAAAGACAGCCCCTTGTGCTCCGTTCTCACAGCATATTTTTCTACACTGTTTCACATGCAATCAATGGAAACAAGGGGATGTCTTCACTAATGTGTTTATTGTAAATGTAGCAGACTGCAAAGCTACGGTGTTTACCAGAGAGCTCGAGTCTCCTTCCGACTATACAGTGGACTTTCTTCTGATTTAAGTCTGTGCTCTTCAGTCAGAAAGAACAAGATGGGATTACCCTGTGAAGTACCCTAAAGCCAGCTAAAGCTACTTTATTTAATTGCAGACATAATGCATTTACAGGACAACAACAATGTTTACAGCATCCACATTAAAGAAGATCAAAAAGGGGGCGTGCTGGTGGCTCAGTGGTAGAGCGCGCTGCCCATACACAGAAGCTAAAGTCCCTCGCGTCCCTTTGCTGCATGTCGTCCCCTCTCTCTCACCCCTTTCCTGTCTATCAAAAAAAAAAATCTGAAAAAAATAATATCAAAAAGCATAATTTAGCAGTGGTCAGGCACACTTGTTGTAAGAACTAAAACTAAGATTAGTGTTATTACAGCCCCGTCTGAAGAAATTAGCAACGCAAATCACTACACGCATGCATAAATAAGCATATAAGAGGGATGGAGAAACAGGCAGAGCGAAAAACATGAGATAAATTATCATAGAGAACAGAACAAGATATGAGTCAGTAGAAAGGGAAAAAAAAAAGAGTGAAGTGGCAGTTAGTGAGGAAGAACGATTGGGGGAGTGAGAAGATAATGGAGGACGATTACCTAGAGTTTGTGATCATTAAGTATATGAGGAAATAGGTCGACTTAAAGATGTAGGCTTAGCTTTAACTAATTTGTGTTGCTCCATAGTAAGTCTAGATAGTCAAAAACATTTCCAGAAACAACTTACTCCTCTGGAAGATCTAGCTCTCAGTCACCTAGTGACTTGACCCACATCCGCTGCTGATACCCGAGAGCGATGGGATTATGGGAATCATTTTTCAAAATGCTATCTGAAGTTCCAGAAATGAGTTCAGATCCTGCCCCTGTACTTTGCTATCTGGCTTAATAAGGTGAGGCATTATTGTAACCTCTGAGCAAGCAAATGCCATCTCATTTTCCTCCTTAATTGTCCATGGAATGATACCTTTACAGCGGTAGCACGTATTGCCTCCACTCAAATCCTGGCTGTGATGCTATGTCTTCATGAATTTCAAAAGAATCTAATTTGTTTGCACCACAGCCTGATGAATTTTATTCCAACTGGCAACCTTTGATCTCATAATCAGCGAGGCAAACTCTCACTGAAGTAGATCTGTAGTTAGATCAAAACAATATTCTGTGTGTATCAGAGAGGCTAATAAGTCATTTATCTAAGTCCGAGTTCTTTGGTCAATTGCCAAAGAAAGTCTCAAGTCTCTTATGGCTGTATGGTTGAGCTTTCTATCATGTGCTGTATGTTATCCAGTCTGCTTAGAACACTGCATAACTATATACAGAATCCAAAGCATGTACTGTATCATCATTCCTTTTCATCCATTAGCATACATAGCATGTATTAGTTGTTTAGTATGATCACTTTAAACAGGCTATTGAAATGAAAGCTTTCCTTTAAAGTAAACTGGATTAATAACTGTATTTTGCCCCTAAGCAGAAAGTATTTCTAACATTATTAGGCATGCAATGATAACGTAACCTATTTTGCAATAGTCTGGCTGAGTACGGAAACAGTGTCGGCGTTAAGCCTTATACTTCCTCCGGGAGTCTCCTCCCGGCTGGAGGAAGTCCCTCCTTCCTTCCATGTGGTTCTCAGAGTCCCTTCTCTGCAGCCGGGGCGTAGCTCCGCCCACAATGACTGTGATTGGTTTAAAGAAATATAAACAGGACAGGGAGTTGTTTCCACTATACCAGAGAGAATTCAGACCCCCCCCCCCCCCTCGAGTCTGGCTATGTGAGACTATCCTGACCATAACCCACTCACTTTTTTAACCCTCTTCAGAATCCAAACCAGAATCTCATGCGGCAGGTGGGCTCTGTTTTTTCAGCCTTACAACCTGGACATCCGACACATCGAGGGCAATGATAACATTATGGCAGATGCACCTTTGTAACTCTTTCCAACTTCATGAATGTAACATCCTTGAAAGGTTTATGGCTTGTTTTGATTTGGGGGGGTTTTCATGTCTTCTCTGGCCGGACGTGCTTTTCCTTTAGTCCCAACAAGTCCGAGGTTGGAGCTGCGACCAGGCAGTACACCTCAGCAGGCTGCACTCAGTTTGTAAATCTGAACTGCGAGATCCTCTCGCACTTTTCCCCTGACCTGCCAACTGACATTGTTCTTTCATGATTTGTGTTTCACATATCATGCACTCACACACTCCATACCACTCACACACACATTGCATGCACCGACATTTTGTCATTATTTAAGAACTATGTGTGAGCTCCCTCCTTTCCACTTTGGAGTCAGCTCGTGACACCTGAGAGTGTTTTATTTCAGTCTTGACAATGAGAAGAATATAGAACCAAGAGAATGCATGTCTGCTGTGCTTTGGTTTGGTATGAATATGAGTACTTTCACACATACATCAACCGCAGCACTCCCCTTTCTCTGTTGCCCACTGCAGGTCCTCACCTCCAGTACTACTTTGCTATTTTCCTCTTACTGATTGAAAAAATCTAAAAGTGTCCAGTAAAACAGGGGTCTTTGCCCCTGTAGCCTGGCATTACCAGGAGTCCTATTATCTTCAGTGATAGCTGTGAGACACACACACACACACACACACACACACACACACACACACACGCACACGAACAAAAGCACATCGATCACACATCACTACATTCTGACATTCTGAAGACGCCCATACACTCACACACACGCACACACACACACACACGCACACACACACACACACACACACACACACACAAACAGCCACAACGAAAACATTGATTTGCCCCCTCCCTCTGCAGAAAAACACTGCCAATCTTCACCAAGCTGTAATTTTATGGCACAACAAAATGAAAGGGTAATTTTCGCGGGATAGTGAAGGAGAGGTACAATCGGAGATAAAGGGACAAAGTTTGGTGTCTGAAAGGCCGGTGATGATGATAGCAGCCGTGCAGGGAGAGAGAAAGGAGAGAAAGAAAGACCATTTGACAAGGCTGACAGCCTCACGCCTCGCTACCCAGCTCAGCACAGAAAGACAGGTGCTAAAACACTGCAATTTAGATAGTTTACTGGCCATTGTCAAAACACTAGCACAATCTGTGCAGGGTTTAACGGGTTTAAAGTCACTCAGTGTCAGACCCCCACCACCTTCTAGTCATTACTTTGCTGGCTTCTGTTGTTTTTTTTGTTTTTTAACGTGGACCTATGCTGAGTGTACAAAATATTAGAATGCTTATTCTTTCAGTGAAATAGACTGAAAGTTTGGGGTCTATTAGGTTTCATATAAAAAAGGGAAATCTCTTACACATCCAGGTGTGTTGAAAAATTTATACAAATTACATTCATACCATTATTATTAACACGGCAAGTTACTATTTTTATGTGGCCTGTTTGATCATATTAGGATAATATACATTACTCTATATCAGTTATACCTTTCATTCATGTTTTTTTTATTTCCTTTTGTCTATTTATTAATATATTAATCTGTGTATTTGTAATTGTTCATTACAATAACGTTGTTGTTGTCATGTGAGAAATGCATTTTGGTCAGAGTTAGTAAAAGATTGTGGTTTGGGTCATAATAATAAGCCGATTTATCAGTATATTACAGCAGATTTATCTGTGTAGGAAGGCCCACATTATAATGTTACTAATGTCCACGTCCTCTGTAGTCTTTCTCATAGAATATAATATAATATAATAATACTATGCAATATTTAGTAATACTATATATACAATACTGGGACTATTCCTACACAATACTGATACTATATAATACTGAT
>JAOVVB010183716.1:0-25112 GCA_028570985.1 Heterobranchus longifilis | reverse complement strand
ATACAGATACACACACACACACACACACACACTCACAGAGAACTTAAAACACATTACACACAAGATTTTCAAAGCCAATAGTAATTTAACACAATCGCACATGCGTGCACAAACACTCTTATGGCTTAATAAAGTGTGCTCATTCTTCATTTAGTCATCTAAGTGCTTTATTAGTATATATTTTAAAAAGTCTCAGGAGACTGCAGCTCTGAGTCTACACATCCCATAAACTGTTATCTAAAATTCTCCCTAATTATACACAATCATGCGCACAAATGTACGCACAAACACACACACACACACACACACACACACACAAATGCTTCTTGGCTATGACCTAGAGGGGATCCAACACTGAAAAACAAACATCTTCTCAAAGTGGGTTGTGTGGGGATTATGAAACTGGGATGGAGGAGGAGGAGATGGAGGGAGGAAAGAAATGAGACCACTGAAGTGAAAAGCAGGGACTTCCCCTTCATCACCTGTGGTCATTTTCAGCTAAAACTTGTAATGTATGAGGCCTGTCAAATATAGCAGATATGGAATCAGAAGAGACACTAAACTGCTTTATTTTTTTCACATGATGTATTGTCTATGAACTGTGCCTTATGAATGGCCAAAGGGTAAATCTACACCGTCAATATATCACACGGCTGACATTTTTCTAACAGCCCTGCAATCAGTCTGCTGTAATGTAAAAATTAAAACCGTGCCAGGAGACATGTGTTTGCTTAAGTTGTTTCATTAGCGTGGAAATTTTCCTGTGGCTGGCGATGACCTTGAGCCGGCGTACTGTAACAAAAACAAGTCGCCAAATGTTGCGAACTCTCTTTAGCAGAAGATGTAATGACCTAATCAACAACACTGCACCATAATTCTCCGTGCCTCTTGGTCTTTTATTGCTAATATATGACATATTGCATTCCTTTAACTGATTGGTCCACAAACCTGAGAGAGGCCCCAGGCAAACGCACACGCACACACACACAGAGCACTTTCTTGCTGATTGGTGGCTCATTAAGGTGAAAAGTGAATGGAACAGACCTAAGAGGAAACTCAGCAACACAAATACACGTACACACACGTACACACACACACACCTACAGAGAAGGAAATTGATTTCTTCAGAACACAGGGAGATCAAAAGGCTTATTATAATTGGTTTGTAAATGTGGTTGAGCTCACCCACCCACTCTCTCTCGAGCACATACACCAGCACACAGGCACCGTTGCACTGACAAACACACATTCATCTGAAATAAACTTATTTTATAGGATGCATGTTGCGCAGCGATATATACAGTGGATGGCATCACAAAATTACTCATTGGGGTGGAGGGGATCTCCACTAAAAAAAAAAAAAAGAAAAACAAGGTTGCCTTTCTACAACAGACCACAGAAACAACGCAATAGAGACTCAGAAGAGGGAAGGGTGTAAAAGGCTGGAGAATTGGGATAGGAAAATGATCCTCACATTAGGAGGATTAATAATCATATATGCTCCTGGCCCTTTTCTCTCCTTTTCTCTCCCGAATCAAATTAATCACCAACGTTCCCCCTAGCCCAGCCTTTCCCTCGGCTCACTCTTCTTCTTTTTTTTTTTTCACCCTCCTCCCCCTGCCTCCATCTCTCGCTCTCTCATTCTTTTGCTAATTGGGCTATCTGAGGTGCCGACTTCAAAAGGCACCTGCTATCAAACAGTCTGAAAAAGTGAGAAAAGGACAGTTCAGGATATCTATACCCATATTAGATGAACAGTGTATGAATTCTAGCCTCATCACTGTCCTGCACTTTAAAAAAAAAAAAAAAAAAAAAATGGGTACCCGCATAAAAACGACCTGTATTTGGATTCTGTTCACCTGTTATTATTACTATGGCTATTATTATTATTATTATTAAAATAAAGAGAGAAGAAAACAAATACTAAAAAAGTAGAAAACAGACACAAGCACTTCAAAGAGAGGAATTGAGAGCCAGTAGCTTAAGGGAGAATGTGGGGATAAGCTTACCGTCTGAAACCGCATACACTACACTAACCGCTTTACAGCCACACATACTTGCTCATCTAAACAACTTGGCTGTTTACAATTGCAAATAGTCCTATCAGGTCTCTGATTATAAACCCTTACACTCGCAAAGCACAACAAAGGGAAACAAATAATAGCAGTCTACAGGAAGAAGACAGTACTATACGAGCATGCTTTCACCACTACAAATATTGCAGTGGAATTTGGCTAGTTACATCATAATACATTCCTGTGAATACCAAGCTGCATCATAATCATCATCATCATCATCATCATCATCATCACCAAGCTGTACAAATGTACAGAGTAACAAGTCTGAAAGCATATTCCCAAAGAGCTGCCAGACTTTCTGAAAACCTTGACAGTTTGCATCCTCAATAAGCCAAACCTAACTCAATTTATTGACTCACTATATAATGCATGCGTCTCATCTCCCATGTTGACAGCTGAATTTTGTATTTCCTGGTGAATAAGATGTTGAGCAGTACAGTACTACCAACGGCGGCCTTGGATGCGATGGTTGTTCGCAAGTTAAGTAGTTTGAGGTGAGAAAGGCGAAAAGTCTTGAGGTAAAGAAGGATCGATTGGAATAAATCATGTAAGGTGAAGCTTAGTCTGGCGGGTTTACCAAACAGCGGCAGGATAAAGCCTTATTTCCCGGCTGCACAGGAAATCTGTGTTCGTGTTCCCGCTCTCAAAGTCCCTTCGCTACGGGAAACAAACAGCAACCTCCGAGCTATCTACTTACATGCTGAAAATGTTTTTTAAAAAAACACAAGTTTTGAAGCTTTGGATCGTGCAATAAGGCAGGCCTGCTCTGTTCTTTCAGTGAATGATTGTAAAGAGAACATTTTTGTGGAGGTGGTCCACCGAAACGGGTTCTCACTCGACACTATTTTGCAGAGGCACCGTCGCTGTATGCGGGGCCCAGGACGACTGGGATTGGTTTAAGGAAATACAAACAAACCAGGAGTGAAAGCGTATTTAATCCAGACTTTCCCCCAGCAGTGCTGTGGAGATAAGTCTGGCTAGGTGAGACTAGGTGAAGCTTTTCTCAAATAGTAGTCTGGACAGGTTGTAGTCATGCCTGACCTCAGATACTCCACACAAAATAACTGTACATTTATGGAATAATAGTTCTGAAAGTAGTATTGTGAATGAAGAGGACATTAAAAACAAGGGGAAAAACTCCCCGGTCCCAATGCAAGCGTCAAACACGCCACGTCTTTTACACATCAACGACAAACAGGAAAAACAATACGACACAGAATTCATACCAGCTGAATTGGACGGTAGATTTAAACATTGGACAAATACGGGTATCACTTCATACTGTATCCCTTTCACAACTCATAGAAACTTATAAATTAGCAAAACAAGATTTCTTCAGATATCTCCAATTGAGACACTACTTTGACAAAAATATTAAAACTACTGGAGAGAAAGGAATGAGTCTGATTAAGATATTCATTGATGCATATAAAAGGTAATGCTAACAGAAAACTGATTTATTCATCTTTACAATTGGAAGGTGGGCCTTTCCACAATGTACATTAAATTGAGGTGGGAAAAGGAAGCTTTTGTAATGACTGGTTAAACATATGTAGGACACAATCCACCACCTCAAGCTCGGGTCTATGGAGGGAATTCACCTGGAAGAACATTTTAAGGTTCTTTATAACTTAAAATTAAAAATGGGAGAATGTGTGGAAATATGTCTGCTGGTCATTTTCATATTTTTTGGGAGTGTCCTATTACTTCTCCCTATTGGGTAAACGTGGTATCAGAAACATACCAACAAACCTCAATAAGCAACACAGATATTTATTACAAATAGTACTAGCAGGTCGTGAAAAGCAATGACAAGGAAATAGCTGAGTAAAGAGCCTCCAACAATCCCTGAATGGATAGAAATAATTCAGGAAATGTATATAATGGAACGATCGACTTTTTCTCTGACATATGCCAGTGAGAAATGTGGAATAAATGGAAATCTTATGGAAATCTGAATTGATTTCTTTATTGTATATTTTTCTTGTTTGGAAAACTTTGTTTTATGGACTTCAGTTTATCAATGCGTGGAAGGCTACTCCCTCCTTAAAAATATCCTGGCTATGCTTGAATCAGATTCAAGGACCTCTATGATTTCAAAGGACAATCAAGGACATAAAGGACCCACAGCCCTTGGTCCTGCAGAGTAAACCAAGCTTCTTTTTGTTTATATTTTACACAATGTCAAGCATTTCACCTAACCTATGATGACCCTGTCTGTTGTCCCTTGTTCTGTTTGTTCTGTCCTTGACGATAAAGGAAGACAAAAAACAATAAAAATAAAGTTTTTAAAAAATTAATAAAAAAACAAGAAACCAACCTAACACAGCATCATTTAGAAACAAGAAGCATTTAGGAAATGCTCTAGGATAAATTTGCTGTAGATGCTAATAGACTCTTTACACACACTCAGTGTCTGATAACAGCTTCAGTTTTCACATGACCTGCTCTTGTTGGGGCAAAATCCATCTTAAAATAACAAAAGTAAATATCACTTCAACTAATACAAACAATAAAAGTTTTTTTTTGAATTATCATCTCTGCAGTTTGTACAGGATTGTTCCAGACTTTGTTTAGTTAAATTCTGACACACTCAGCAGATGGAGGGAGACCGGAAGGATCACTGGCCTGAGCTTAACTACTGAACTTGACCCTGTTTTCAATGAGAGAGAGATCGAGATACATACAGTAGCTACAGACTGAAAATTAAACTACACAGAGAGCAAAATATATGTACACATCTGTGTGTGTGTGTGTGTGTGTGTGTGTGTGTGTGTGTGTGTGTGTGTGTCAAAGTGTGGAATTGTATCCATGAGAGCCATGTGTAACCAGCCAGAGGGCGTGTCTCCCACCATCAGCTCTCAGCTCTTCCACCGAGCCTCAGAGGTCAACACCCCTGACCCTGCCCTGAGCACACTACCCCCCCTTCCCCGCACGTCTGTTTTCCGTGTGGGTGTGTGCGTGCGTGCAACCCCAGCAGCGCTGCTGGGCAGCTGATGGAGAGGAGGAAGAAAGGTCAGGAAGGGTCAGCGGTGGCTCGGTGTGGTGTCTGTCTGTTTGCTGGGTAACGAGGAATGGGAGGCGCAAGAGGAGGAGGAGGAACGGGAGGATGAGGAAGAGCGAAGCCGGGCTTCCAGAGGTGAGGGATTAGGAGAAGGATAGGGAGGTCAGGAGGAATGTATTACGCCTTGAGCGGTGTGTTTAAGCACGAGAAGGAAGGACAAGGGGTGAAGGGTCAATCTGCATAACCAGAGCGGGTTGCTTAATGGGCGTGTATGCATGCGGAGCCACAGACACACAGGCAACAACACGGACACGGTGTGGATTAAACCACACAAAAAACGATAAGATGCTTACACAACAGCTCAATGAAATCCCAATTCTGTTTTGAAGAATGTATTATTCCTAACCACCAAACTTCAACAGATTCAAGAAACACACACGTGCACGCGCACACACACGCACACATCCACACACACACACACAGGCAGACATACAGACAGTCTATGAAAAGGCCACGGTGTCTTTATAGTCAGCTCTCAGAAAAGGTTATTAGACATCAACCAGAACAGGCGGCTGTCTCAGCCAATAAAAAGTTGAGGCGTGGGTGAACGGGCCAAGGGGCTGGAGGGGTCAAGTCCAGGAGTGACAGGCGGACGTTAGGACCTGCCATACAGGTGAATGCAGATGGGACAGCTGCCAACACTGACATTTAACTGACATCAACAGCTAGCATCAGCCTTGTGTGCATGCGCACTTGTGTTTATGTATATGACATGAGCAAGAGTCAGTGTGTGGATGTGCGCTGAGACTGAATCTGAAGGTCAGATTGAATTATATACACACCCACACACACTGTCTGTCTGTGATTTCCTGGTGTCCTGGTTATGATATGAATATGGAGGAGTTCGAGCAGAAGGCTCAGTGACACCGGGACAAGGTGATAGGAGTGGACAGGTGTGCGTGCGCGAGCGTACGCCCGTGTGTCAGCGCTTTGTGCCAGGACAGCAGGTGGCTAGTCAAAGGACATCAGTGACCTTCTCCTTATCCCTCCCTCTACCCTCCTCTCTTTGTCCATCTCTCCCTCTGTCCCCCAAATCCCAATCCATCTCACCCGGCGCTCTGTCTCCGCACAACAAGTCACGGGCACGTTTGGGAAGATGAACACATACGCAAACACAGGTGTGGGTGGTTTATTCATGAACTTGTGTGAGATGGCTGTTTTGACACAGTGGTGCTGAATAATGTAAATGTGCAAGTGTGTCCTCCAAGCAGAGGAAGAGAAGGGTGAGAAAGACTGGAGAGGATGTGTGAAAAAATAACTAAATGGAAGTGTGTGTGTGTGTGATATTCTTACCTTTAGTGGCTGATGGAAGCAGAGCAGGAAGATTGAAATAGGCACGGAGTCGGGGAGAGAGGGGATGGATGTGGGAGAGGTGAGAAAGAGAGAAAGACATTGCTCATTACTGTGAAACACAACATGATAACAGCAGTAGTACACAGTGCACAAGCCACACACTCACTCTTTGTCTGTGAGGAGAAGGCCAAGGTGAGTTTGGCAAAGAGCTCATTGTTTTCAAATTTCCCCTCTTTTGCCTTGATCCAGAAACTCTTCTCAGAGAGGTCCTCAGGTCCGATCTAAGAGAAGGACAGAGGGAGATAAATAGGAGTTACATAACCATATCATCAAATAGACTCAATTTTCCCAAAATGGTCATCTGTGCACCTGGCAAACAATGGGATGAGCGGGATAAAAAAAAAAAAGTGGGCAGAACAAAAGAAACAGCCGGGCTGTAAAAGGAGGAGGCAGGTGTATGATAGTAGAGAGGGTGAAGGAAGGAAGGAAAGAGGAAAGAAAGAGGAGGAAACAGGTAGTTATTTTCTCTAATCTTCGCACACCGTCTCTACCACAAAGGATCTTGAGCGTCAGAGCTTCACACACAGAAATGCAAAGAAATACAGAGCAGGTTCTGCTTTTTTTAATTTTATTTCCCCCCATTCTTTCTTTCTTCAGCGGGTGCTCTCTCTCTCTCTGTATCCGTCCCTTTTGTCTAGGTGTTGCTCTGTCTCTCTATTCTGGTCACAAGTCACAATTAACTTTGTATGTTTTTCCTTCGCTTTATGAGTGTTCTCATTAAAGCAAAAACAGAAAGAGAGAGTGAAACAGAGAGCAAGAGAGAAAGCAGTGGTGGTAAATTCACAGATATCAGTCCTTTCATTATGGACAAAGCCTCAGGGATGGGGGCGTAGGACGGAAAAGACAGAGACTAGGGGAAGGAAATGTGATATGGGGATGAGCTGAAGGAGCAAGAAAGAAAAGCAAGAGAGCACGCAAAAAGGAGGATGAGACCAAGCCAGGGAAAAAAAGTTAATTTAAATTACAAAAGAATACTGTCCTTTCTAGCAGCAATTTAATTATCTTTCAGTGGCGCAGTTAAAAGAAGAAGGCTTATTAAAAAGCAATTTCTGTGACATCCTCGTCAAACACTCTCACCAGCGCGAGAGAGAGAGAGAAAGAGAGAGAGCGAGAGAGAGAGAGAGAGAGAGAGAGAGAGAGAGAGAGAGAAGCTAAACGCTGATGAAGTCTGCTGAAGCCATTAAACAGTAGCTTTAGGCTAAAGAAAGACAGAGTTTTGATGTTTTAACCATCACAGATGAGAGGGTGGAGAGGAACATGAAGCACATAGTCATGAGATACATGCATGCATGCAAGTCATTTTAGGTCAGAAACTCACTGTTCTAAAGCTCCATCTCGCATTTCTCTCACACTGTTGCACTAAAGAACACCCGGAGCTATTTCTAAATTATATTAGAATTATTTACAATAAAATCCCTCCCTGTTAGGAAATATAGTATGTAATATCAGTCGACAACAGCCTCATCAACACTGCCGTGATTTTTGGCACCGAGACTGATTATCACAATAACAAGCAAACACATCTTCTGCTAATTGCTGTAAAAAATAAAGAAATAAATAAAAAAGTTGAGATATTTCTGAAGATGCCATGGGCCTACTGTAATTCAACAAAAATGTCTGTTGCAGGAAGTATCCACCAAAAATAACTTAATAACATACGTGCTCTCAAACATATCAAACATCATGCCAAGTATTCAAGCTAAGGAGCTACACAGGTGTTAAAGGTTAGTGTTGTCACAATACTGTAATTTCTAACTTCGATACAATAACATGAGAAATATCAATATTCAATACCATTTTCAATGCCATAGGGAGAAATTGACACATTGAGGGCGTAACATTTTAGATTTTTATTAAAAGATAAATCTAACAAGTCTATACGCTGTCACCGCTGCTGCCGCCAACTACTTTTCTTTTCTTGGCTAGTAGCAGAGAACAGCAGAAATACTGTAGTAAATATTCACAATAATTGCAACTTTTTTTTACATTAATGAAAACAGGAGCAGGTGAGTGAGTGACACAGCGGCTGCAGGGCCAGAGATCAGATATGTATTGGACATAGGACCACATATGAAAGTGGCACAGATCTGATTGAAAAAAAGGATTTGTGTGTCTACAACACTACTCTGAAAAATTAGATCTGTGTCACGCGAAAGCAAATCTGGGTTTATCGAGTTAGCATTTTAGGACTTCCGGTTCCCTCGTCTCAAAGTCAATGGGTTTTTTTGAATGTGTTCTTGGTTAGATGTCTGAAATAAGGTCTGCGGTTAACACAAGCTTCAGAGATTTTCACGTTTTGTTCTACGACATAAAATAAGTTGCTAAATATCCTGCTGGGGAATTTCAAAGCGTCTTAAAAAAGGTGGTTGCTAACAAGTGGCTAAATGAGACTACAGAGGTTGTCGAGGACATTAAACGTCACCGTTTTTGTTTATAGCCTAACATTAGCTTTTTACTTCTGCCAGCTGCATTTAAGCTTCTAAAATCATAAAAGTGGTGTTCATATGGAGAGATTATCTTGCTAGACAAAATGTGTAAGTATCATAAACTTGTGTTCACCACAGAGCTTATTTTCTGTAATGATCCAAAATCCACTGCAAAAATGCCATATGCTTTTTGATGAAGGAACCCATGGCAACGCTAACTTCTGGGTTGGCATCGTCATCCCTTCGGCTCCCTGTGTGAACGTTGAACATATACTGAACCATCTATCTTAAGACTGACCTTGCTCCAGTTGGCCCTCTTCAGCTGGACCTCAGGCTTGTACTCCTTCTTAGGCTGGAGCCCGTAAGGCAGCGGAGGTGGTGCGGGGGCAGCCCAGCCCCCCATGCCAAATGGTGGAGGTGGAGGCATGCCTGGGCCCGGTGGTGGAGGAGGGATGCCGGGAAACCCAGGCAGTGGTGGTGGTGGTGGAGGACCCATCCCAGGTAAGGGTGGAGGGGGTGGCGGTCCAGGCATGCCGGGGAGGGGCGGGGGTGGTGGAGGTCCTGGCATGCCTGGTAAAGGAGGAGGAGGAGGAATACCGGCCTGACCCGGTAAAGGAGGAGGGGGTGGTGGAAGAGGCATGCCTGTATGGCCTGGTAGGGGTGGGGGCGGAGGTGGAGGTGGCATACCTGCACTCTGGCCAGGGAGAGGAGGGGCAGGTGGTGGAGGGGGCACACCGGGTGTTGGCACAGGAACAGTAACCGTGACAACTTTTGTCTTGGCCTCTTCCAGATCTTTAGACAGCTTTTCAATCTGCAGGGAAGTAAGGATACAGTATGTTATCTTAAATATTGATTAAAATACTACTACAACATACTACTGTAAATCTTCACACCATATACAGTAATTTACCATACTAGCATGACTTGACTGTATATTGTTTAGGGCTGAAACGATTCCCCTATAAAAAATACTTGAATTAATCCATATAACTACATGTACACAGTGCACTGTGTTTTGCACAGATGATTATTATTGTCGCACAACGGGCTACACAGTGGACAGGTGACGTGAAGAGGATGTGATCTGATGGAGCGGTTTGCGAAATGGAGGAAGAGAGAGAAAATAGCAAGGGGCAAAGAGAAGAGACAGGCCAGAGACAACGACAGAAAGTGTCCACAGTTTGAGATCATTACAAGCTGAAACAAAACGAAAACTCTGTACAGTGTGTCTATTGTAAAAACCGACCTAGCTTACCGCAATAGCATGACGTCAATGCTTCAGCATCTCAGCAGAAAGCATCCGGTCCAAGCATCCAGTCCACGGAGGGGACCCGACACAAGGTAACGCTAACGTTCGCATTTAAAAAGGAAACTTTGCTGATTTTGCAGCAGCGCGGGCAGTACATGCAAATATCCCTCCGTGCCACCAGCGGCCGGAGCTCCGGCTGGGTGCCGTTCATCTGCATGTAATGCCCGCGCTTACTATTGCTCTTTAATAAGGCAAAAGTATTTATCCGATTACTTGATCAATCGATGGAACAATCGGTAGAATACTCGATTACTAAAATAATCGATAGCTGCAGCCCTAATATTGTTTTGTTGTTTATATCTTGAATTGACATTAATTTTGTACAGCTCTGGCAATTTCCACCATTTCCAATGAATAGCCATGCCAACAGAGTGATTAGATTTGAGAGAGGAGAAAAAAAAGCAGAACAAAAGAGGGGAAAGAGCGACATAGAAAGGGATTAAAGCCTGGGCAGGATTGCGTTTTGGGAGAGATGGGGAGAGAATGGAGGACAAGACGCAGAGAGAAAAACATCACAGTCGGGAATTAAGTCCACAGAGGAATTCAAAAGAAAAAAGTTTTAAAGAGGAAGACAAACTTCTAAATTAGAAGCGAGGGTGAAATTTCTTTTTTTTTAATTTCAACACTGAAATACTAATGTCAGTATTTACATCAGGGAGGCGACAATTCTTGAGAAAACTGTCCAAGTCGTTAAAGTCAGCAAGCTAATACTGGCCTGTGTAAGAGAGGACCGGGCTTTTTTATTTTATTTTTAATGGGACTATATGTGATTTAAAAGCGTACAAGTATAAAGAAGTGTATTTACTGTGTGTGTTCTTCGGTGTGTAAAGAGTAAACAGTGTGCATGTGAAAGAGTGTCTGTACAACAAATTGTTTGTGTCGTTTCCTCGGACTTTGAAAAGAAGACAGTAACGGACATAAAGGGCCTCCGAGGCAAGCTTTCTTAGCGAGGCAGCAGATGAAGAGTTGGGCACGGCATCACACGGAGGGACAGTGAGAGATCTCTACATGTGAAGAAATCTTCGATGGGCAGTGCCTCAAACACAGAGAAAGTGAGCCATCTTAGTATGAGAAGCTTGTCTGATGCCTGGCTGGTGATGCTGTTGATGCCTTGGACAACTGTGTGTGCATATGCGTGTGTTTGGGCTTTTGTGTGGCGAGACGATGACTCTGCTGGCATCGGCCACTTTGGATGAAGCTCATTTTGGAAGCTGTGTAGTTGTCTCACTGACAGACACACACCGACACAAATACAAACACAAACACACACACACACACGCGCGCACACAGAGAGGAACATCTTCATGTGGTTATGAGCACACATGCACAGAGGCAGACTGTTCTGGGTCACTTGGTGTGTTTGTGAGTTTGGGTGTCACTGTGAGGCAGAGTCCAGCTGGTGTGGCAGCAGGACACTGACAGCTAAACAATCCTCATCTCCGTCTCCCTACTGTATGAGTGTACACACATGAGCACGCACGCGCACGTGCACGCACGCACACACACACACTCACACATACATACATAGAGACAGACAACACCCTGCGTGTGTATCTTGGCCTTAAAAATTCTGTTTGTCCCATCTCCATCCTTTCCCTCTCTTCTTCTTTCTTCTCCCTTTAGTCACTCTTTATACTCCTATTCCCCCACTTTCCACATTTTTTATTGAGTTTCTTAATCTCTAAAGGATTTGGCTTCTTCTCACGATATCCTTTTAGTTTTTTTTTTTTTTCCTCTTTTCATGCCATGCTAGCAGTTGGCTAAATCATTTAAGGCCAGGGGGGCTTCTGCGTTTGTGTGGGTGTGCATAGATGTTGGACAACTTTTTGGTGCTTAGACTTCTGCAATATTGTATTTCTCTAAGCCTCAAAGTATTTCACTTCTTGTCGCTTTTGCAGAAGTTTCTGTTTTGTGTGTACGTGTTTCCGGGACATTAAACAAGACGGATTCAATTATCTGACTCGAGCTTTATTGATTCTGTCCTAATGTTCTGTGGCTGGTTGCACAAAACACTATGTTTTCTCCTTAAGTATGACACTTAAGGTTTAGTTTCTCCTTAGCTGAGGGACTGACTTAAGAGTGTTGCACAGAATGCCTTAACGTGTTTCCTTAGTTAAGGAAAAATGTTGAGGCATTTACTGCATTGAAAGAGACTTTACAGCAGTAAAATTCTAGTTTCCATGGAGACCGTTTGCTTGCAGCTATGGCTGAATGAGTCAGTATGAATGTTTATAAAAAACAAAGATTAGAACAAATGCAAAACAGGGAGGTTTTTTTTTATCTCTTTGTTATTTATTTACATGTGTATTTGAGTTGTATTTGAATTTGAGTTCAAAATTACCGAAATAAACAAAACAATTAACTTGAACCTTGATAAAGGTCCTGTCATAAATTGACTGCCAGTCATAAACTCGCCATGTTGCAGTTAAGATAGTCAGAGGCACCATAAGTTTTTTTCCATAATTTGGTTGCTGAAGTCTTTTGTGCAACAGTTTAACTAACTTTAAGGGATTCTTCAAGTATAGGACCAAGATAATAAACCTTAAATACTTAAGTGAACATTTTAAGGAAACCTTAACTCAGACTTTAAGAAAAATGTTAACTTAAGCGGCTTTATGCAACTGGGCAATCGTGTATCTGATCTCAGATAAAATCCTAAATAAAATGTGTAAAACTGCTCATCAAACATTAGCTTTTCAACACGAATAACAGGCAGTGGAGCTATGTAATAACCATCGGGTAGAACCATCATTCAGAATGTGAATATATGTTTCTCTCGTGAAGGGCCGGTGAGTTCTTGTATAACCTTTTCTCTGCAACCAACAATCCAAGTGCTTGAATTACTGGTTTGGGAGCGAAAAAAGCAAAATGCTCTTTCTGCTTTCATACTTCATTTACCTGGAGTGGTCTAAATTAGTCCTGAGTGCATAAGCATGTCATCCAAGCTTTCAGGACACCTGCTGAACAAATTCACTCAAACTGCACATGCACGCACACACACACACATGCACACACACACACACAGCACGATCCTCAAATATGTCCTGCAGTCTGTTTGTGCCATATGCCGTATAATATTGTAGTGAAGTGTAGCAAGTCTAAATGAAAATTCACCCAACATTATCTAATTAAGCAGGTGTGAAAGCAGCTTAATTCAAGTCGGGTTTGGCACTTCTCACCGGACCGTCTTCAGCGTGAAGCAACAGTTCATTCAGCTGAAAGATGTGAATACTTTCATGAAGCCGGGACACCAAGTTGCACACTTTTCATTTCTCCTCAAAAGAAGATGTCAGAAGTGGCCTTGGGTTATAAAGGGCGGTGGTTTTATTAGCCACTGCTAGCCTGTGGGGCGCTTTTTGTTGCAGAGTGACAGGGGACTTAATAATGAAGCTCTCTAACCCAATGAGCCCTGAATCAGTGGAGCCCCTCTTCCCCTTCTTTGTCCCTCTCCCAATCCCCCCACAGTGCCACTGCATTCCCAGCCTGGCGGGGCAGTGTCTCTGGGCCAGGGCCATGTCACGCACCCCTTTTGGCCCCAAACGACCGTGGTGGGGGGGTCAGGGGTTCAAGTGCTCCCCGTGGGGCAATGCACGGGATGCCTAGCGACGCCGGGGCTCGGCCCCGGCACTGGCTACGTCTGTAATTAATTTCTAATGAGAAAGAAATTGGCTGACCTCGCAATAGCTAGCCTCTTGGCTCTAGCTCACTATTACTGCCCCTTTCCCCATTTTGCCTTTCTCCCACACAGACTTCAAAGAAGAGGCGAGGAATAGCCCCTCCTGGCCCAACGCTGATAGTGAAGCGCTCAGAGAACATTCCTCGCGTGCTAGACGGAGGTTGAGTGTGGATTTAATGGGCTGTGTTTCTGCTAGTCCCACACATACCTGTGGGTTCATGTGTATGCTGTAGAAGGTTAACTGTGTTAACCGCTGCTCACATGTAACAGAAATACAACTGGCGGTACTAACAATGTGACAGCTTCTTGGCCTTGATAAAGATACTATATCACCCTGTGTTTGAGGCATTTTATACAAATCTACAGTTTTGTTCCATTATCATCCTGTGCTCATAGGTCTCATCTAATTTACCAGGCCATTCAAATGCAAAGGAATACTCTGACATTTTTGACATATGTTGTCTTACCAAGAGTTTGAGTTTGACGATCAATAATAATTTAATTTCTAGGCATTTAATATGGAGATAGTGCTTTGATGCATTTAGCGTAGCTTATCACAGAGGCTAGAAGCAGTCGAAATTATGTGTGCCAGTCTCTCTCAAAAGTAAAAATGGATTAGCTACCCAATAACTTTGAAATGGTCCTATTTAGCAGTGCAAAGAGTCAGCTGGACTTTTTTCAGAGGTACCAAAATGTGCAAAAGCTGGCACAATCAGGACAGGACTTCTGCTGTGTGTAGCCTCTGGGCCCCGTTATTGTTGATCAAAAAGTAGCTCCAGCGTGTAAGATAACTTCTCTTTTTAATACAATGTGCGCTTTTCTTTTTCTAAATTGTTTAAATACACTCATAACCTGTAAACATCTTTAGAGTTGTAATGCACCTTTTCATGGAGCTTGGCTTGCTGTTTTTACTTACATTCAGTGTTAAGCTAGGTTAAACACCTCGTACCTATTTAGAAATCTTAGTTAAAGGAACAAAAAAAGTAATCTTCCCATTCAAAGATACTTAATTAAAGCACAGTATCCGTGTGTTGATGGTTTATTTGGTCAACGCGGCGGCAGTCTGTATTGATAAGATTTCCTGAGGGGAAACAATTGTGTGAAATGCAGGAAGCCATTAGGAAGCCAGGGACTCATGTCTCTCCCTGCTGAGTAAATAGTGTCTGGGCCTCCCCCCATTTCATCCACTTTTGAATGAGCCCAGCACTTGTAACAATAAAGGCAGGAAATGAACTGTACTCACACAGGAGCGTGCAGGATGCTCATTGTGTTCCTAATTGACCAAACTAGGTTGGGTGAAAAAAGAAGACTTTTCTCTTGGTTAGTTGAAAATAGCTCAAAGGTAGCATGCGCTAGGTGTGGTCCAAAAAAAAAAAGCAGCTAATGAGGCACTATTTCATTGCATAATTTTAGATTTTTTTTTGGGGCTGTTTTGGTCATGTCCTAACTGACCCAGTTTGTGTGAAATTGGAGCTCACAGTTTGAATCCTTGACTGCCTAATGCAGGCTTGCATTGCTTACATGCAACACAAAGCACACGTATATGTGAAGGAAAAATAACGATATGAGAAAACAAACTAGGGATGCACCGATACTGTGGTCATGTACTTGTACTCCAATACTACCGCACCGATACCCTTTATGGCAACGTGACATTAGATAGATATCGGAGATCTTTTAAGATAAAAGACGATAACAAAAGTAGAGCAGACTGAAAACTACGACTGGGTACTTGGAAGCAGGTTACATTAAAGCTAAATGGTCTAATGTGGCTGTATTACACTCTAAATTATTCCAACAGTGAGATGTGCAACACTCTGCAATGTCAAGACACTGTGAAGGTTAGCTTGCTGCTAACAGTTAGCCTGCAGCTGTAGGCTATGTTTCCAAATGCCACGGCCACTGCTGGAGATGACGGAGAAACATCAGAACTGTAAAAATCCTCCTGCGTGGTAACATTTGCCTTCCGTGAGTTCTAAAAACAAACGCGCCGGCCACTGATGGAACTTAATGGTGCGTTCAGTTGCCCCTTGTTAATTTGTGGTGCGTTCAGGTAAACTCGTGAACTCAAAGCTGTTGTTGTAAAGAACCCTTCTGCCATCAGTTTGTTCCCAATTGACTGGTGAAATAAATTATTTAAAATGTATCATATGGCCTTAATGTGTTACATAGTATCAAGTGAGAATTCTTTCAGGCACAGGTTCCCTTTTAAAAGTATCATTTTGGCACTGGAATAGAAAAAAACCTTAGTACTCGTATTGTTATTTGGTATTGGCAAGTACCAAAAATGTGAGCACTTGTACTTGGTCTGAAAAAAAAAAGTGGTATCAGTGCATCCCTAAAACAAACATGTCACGCACTGTTGTGATACCGTATGTGCTGTGTGAAACCAATGGCAGTCCTCCGTGTCAACCTGTTTACTATTTGCTAACCTCACCTGGCTGCAACGTCCTCATTTTTGTCTGTGGAATGCAGGTGTGACTCGCAGCCAGACAGCCTTACTTACGTTGTCACCTGAGAAGCCCTGCAGGGGAAAGTTGTTTTTGCCCTTGAGTATAAGCGTATTTGAGCCGACCTGCATTCAGAGAAGATTGGTAATGTAGTTGGGATTTAGGCTACTACTACCAATTCTACTTCTCATTAGACAGAATTCAATAGTGTTTGTGTGTTGCAGTAATAATGCCCACGTTCTCCCCTGAGCCATTAACTTTTTCTTCCATGAGCATCTGCTATGCTTTAAAGTAATATATGCCAATTATACACCAAGAATCCAATGAACCAGTTTCCAGATTGCCATTCTGGTTTAATTGTTGGGTAAGGGGATCAGTGGTTATCTGGCCCACATTCTGTGCTTAGTGTAATTGATATTTGGTTTATCCATAGATTAAGTGACAACTAAGCAGGTTGGCATTGAGGATTTTCCCAGATTAATTCCAGGAGTCCAATCTGAGTGGGCTGACCACTCTCCCTGTATCATCCCAAACGTCTGCCTCACCTGCTGGGATTTACTAGCATATGAAAAGGAAATGAGATCAGAGGTGGTGATAAATCCTGCAGCTAAGCCTCCCTCCCGAGAAAATGAGATGCACACATGGCATCGTCAGCAGCGGCCCATGTCCTCATTTCTGATAAATTGATTTTGGGTGGTCAGGTGATGAGAGGTGGGGTAGTCTTAGGGCTGGACGAAATAGCCAAAATCTTCTATCTCGATATAGATCATTTCATATCACGCTGTAGAATGTTTTCTGGTAATTTAATTAATAGAAAGTCTATTTGAAATAACCACACGGTAATATGTTTGTTTGCTCCCGAGTGAATTAAATCCTTGACAAATGAGTATGAGTGTTTTCTCATTTCATTAAGAACTTTAGTGCAACATGAACTTTGAAATTGAGTTAGTATGTGCTTGTTATTACCAGTTTAGATGATGTAATTGTGTATCACGATATCTCGATATATGATTTTATCACAATTCCATTAAAAGACGATACATCGTCATATAGAATTGTCATCCAGTCGGCACGGGACGATATGAAAATTTCATGTCACAATTATCCTGGCCAAAATAATTGCGATTCATGATATTATCTCGATAATAAACGGCACTAAAACACACCAGAATCACTTTACCTTGCATTTTTCTTTTTTTCTAAACATTACGACTTTTTTTCTTGAAACATTCCAATTTTTTTTTTTTTAAGAAACAACATTTTTATTGCCTCACAGATAGGACACTGTAGTAAACTGCAGTCAATTCATGAGGATACTCATGATTATCCCGATAATGGAAATTCACCACAATCAACATATTGTGAGTGTTTTTTTATCGCGATCCACGTTAAAATCCATTATTGTCCCATCCCTATCACCCAGCCCAAGGTAGTCCTCCAGAGTGGAGAGTTGTCAGCTAATGCCGTTGTCAGTTTGGCCATGCATTTCCGTTATGAATTTTCTTGTTTCCAATGATATGTGATGCAGCTTTGCAGTGACTTGTTTGCATTGTGGCATGTGAAGAAATGTGCTCCAGTGAGACCGTCTTCTCTTTTGTTACAGCCCACTTAGCCTCGAGTGATATGTTATACTTCACACCGAGAGTCTTTGCCCTACGCTCCACATTCACGCTGTGTCCACAGACTGTTTGGGTCTCCATGTCCCAGCAGATTCACAAGCAACTAATTTAGGACTTGTTAAGTGATTTAGCATCTGTTTTTTATGGGACCCTAGTGAGCCACAACTGCCACCCCCCTCCTGCCCATCACTGTCTATGCCTGTGGCGTCAAGGCTCGCTTTTGAATTTCAATCAGCCCTGGATACATTGTTGTGTTTATTTGAGGGGGATGGGTCGAGCAGGGTGTTAGTAGTAGTAGTAGTAGTAACTGGTTGTGTGTGTGTGTGTGTCAATCGAATATTCAGTGTGACCAAAGGGCAGCTCATTGAAGGCTAGTTTGGTGTGTTCTCAGGGGGCACAGGGCTTTAACTGCTGCCCGCGGGGCGAACCCTGCCCTCCTTTCTTCACACATCGTCCTCCCTCCCCTCGTCATCTTCCTCACAACGAGAACACAGGCAGTACAATCAATAACAGCCTCACCCCCCCACCCCCCCCTCCGACTCCTCCTCTGGTCAGCCGCTCCCTGCTTTCCATTTATCAACACTGCGTTTGATGTTGGCTTCATCATTCTCTGTCAACCCCCCCCAACACCTCGATGTGTGTAATTGTATTAGATTCGTCATGGTGGCGCAGTTATTGGGCCCGCCCCAGCTGGTACTGAGCCAAAGGACTCTCTGTGTACCTGCAACACCCCAGACATTAGTTTTAAGTATCTTTGGAGTTTAATTTATTTCCATATGGTGTTGCACAGTCGTGGTTCAGTGGGTTCCCCAGTACCCTAAGGTACATTACGTCTTTTATTAAAGACCGTTTTCCTTTTCCTGATTCCCATTGTTCACACAATCCTTCTCTTCTTACCAGGCAGTGAGGCGTGTTGAGCTTACATTAAAAATCAAACCCCACAGCAGGCCTGTTGTAGAGGACGAGTGGAAATGACGGGAAAAACGAACCCCACACACGTAAACATGCACTCGGACAATGCCTGTGTTATTGTCACACTGTGAAATATTCCTTGAAAAATTGATCGGGTGTTTTTGCCACTTGTGCTCATTAGCAGTTTATTTCTTGAAGAATGTGCTCAGTGTGAAAATATTTGACAATAACAGTTTTTATTGCCCCCACAAGGAAAACTGGCATCAGTGACTCAATATCTGTTTTTAAGTGTGTGTGTGTGTGTGTGGTGTGTGTGGGTGTGTGTGTGTGTGTGTGTGTGTGTGTGAGACAGAGCTAGGCATTATGACAAAAAAATTTGTAGTAGGTATGTTTTAAGATTCCGGCTAGGGCTGAGTAATATGATATATCGTCAAAGTGATATAAAAATGTCTATTGTCTATGTCTATTTATTTTTCTATATCGTTTCTATTGCAATGTCATTTGGACGACGATTTATGTTCTGATCCTTGCACATTATGTTAATTTTGCACTATAGTCCTTAATAAAATGAGAAAATACTCTACTTCTCATTTGTAAAGTATTTAATTCACAGAGGAGTATACATAAATAGACTTTAGAATGTGGTTAGTTCATACAGACAATTTATTTATTTATTGAATTACAAGAAAACATGCTTTATCGTGATATATATTGTTATCGAGATACGAAATAACTTATATTGGGAGATTAGAAGATTTTGTCCATATCACCCAGCCCTAATTCCGGTGCTTTCAAGGTATATCACGATATATATATTTTTTTGCATTGACTGGGCCTATATATTTATATTGGGTACATAGAATATAAAATCATAGTGTAATTTTGTAAATGTACAATTATTAGTGTTACAAATGGTTGTGTACCATGGTGTTTTGCCCTGTTAAAGAGAGTTAGTTGTGGGTTATTAATTGTTGAGTTAAAATCAGAATCAGAATCAGAATAATTTTATTGCCAAGTAGTTTTTATGTACAAGGAATTTGACTTGATGTCAAGGTGCATAACAAGAAACAACACAACAAAATATACACAAAACAAAAATAGAACCCCAAAAAACAAGAGAAAAGCACAAAAAGTTAAAACCGTTAGTAAGAAGTGTATGCAGTTAATAGGCTCCTCCTCTCAATACACTCAGAACTTTTCCTGACTGTAGCGCTCTTGGTGACAATATTATATGTTTTACTGCCTATTAATTGTTTCAGCTATGCCACTACTATTCAGTATGGCTATATATGAAAAATTCATATCATATGGAAAATGAAAGCCGGGGTACCGCCCAGCACTAGTGAAAATGTTCAGATTCAGACTTAGTCGAGTATGCTGTGTTTCACTAAGGTGCAGAATGTAAAAGTAATAAACTGGAGACATAGAATCAGAGCTTCATTGGCAACATTGCCAATGAAGCTCTGATTCCATTGTATTGTATTCACCTTTGTCTCATCAAATCCCTTCATCAACTAATGAGCGGAAATCTCCTTTTGTGAGGCTCTTTTGTGCAACCTGTTGTGTGAGGATAATCTCTGGCCAATACATTTCTTGTCTTTGAGAGACAGTGAGAGGAACTACTGGGAGCGAAGAGAAAGATGGTGTGCAGAGGGGAATGGGAACGACTTAAGAGGCACACTGAGAGAATCTGTCTTTGTCGATTACACACGCACTACAACCTTGGCGGCCACATTAGATCTCTTTCTCCATACACCAAACTACCATTAATAATGGATACAGCTCTCTAGCTCTTTTGCTTTCTCCTCCCCTCCCCCCAGCCTTTCCCCTCAAGGCGGCTCCCCCTCTCTCCCTGTCCCCCTCTTCCCTACCTCCATCCCGTCCTGGCCTTCCCTTCCCCCCACTGTTTCAGCTGTGAGACTGTTAGCCAGGAGCCATGGCAGGTGTGCATACATCATCGTGGTGCTGGCCACACAGCCTGCAGCGCCCAAACAGTCATCATCAGACAGACACGTCCACCTGCCCGAAAAAGAACATTGTCGTATAGTTGATTGTGTTTGGTTTCCCGTCTTTGTAGCGGTTGGTGTTATCTGGGTTTTCAATGAGGACATTAAAGGTCGGGACACACCAAGCCGGCGGAACAAGTCGGTGCGAGAACTCACTCTGACTGGCTGTTCAGCTTCAGTACACGAGAAGAGAAACCAAAGTGAAGAATGTAAACAAATGACAAAAATCGACAGGTCATTTTTCATCTTCGTCTGATCATTCCTGTACATGATACATGCTGTTAAAAGTGTCCAAAGATGATATTCAAACTATTAAAATCTATATTTTTGGGCATTGTGTCTATAAAACTTCATTTAAAGTAGGGCTGCAATATATCGTTTTTTTTTATTGTCATTGCAATATCAACTTGCGCAATAAACACATCTCGAAAGACTTCGACATATTACAAAAGACACTCAGGGATTTTTTGAGTTAGTTAAAAGAGAGCATCGATAGAATGTAACGATCATTTTTGTTAAATGGTGCCTTTTGTGTTCAGTTCAATGTTCACTTTGTTCAATAAAAGAATGTCAGAAATAACTTCCTTTCATTTTATTTTTCAAATTCAACAAGCAATTTGTTGTATTTTAGCAGAATACTGAAAGCAGCAGAAAGGCAGAAGTGATATACTGATAAACTGTTTATTTATCGCAAGTAATATCGTTATCGCAATGTTCAACAACGTTATCGTATGTCGCATATTTTCCTCATATCATGCAGTCCTATATAATATGAAAGATATTAGTGTAGCCTAATCTTTATCTGCGACTGTCTGCAGAAATACTGGGTTCAAACAGAATGATAGACATGCAAAAAAAAAAAGCTTTTGAATGTTTGATTGAGAATTGGACTGTCAACGTTATGAATGAAGCTTCGAAGCTTCGAACTATTCGGTCCAGCCCTAGAAAAAAAATACACTATGACGGATACACACACGCTTGAACACACACAAAAGCAACCACACACACCAACACTGCCTCATCCTGAATTTTGAACAGAGCTGTCAGAAAAATAATAAGCTTTGTTTAGTAGCTGAAAACTGAACAGCTGAAAACTATTATTACAAATATGAAAATGAGAAAATATGTCAGACCATCTAGTGTTGCATTTGTGAAGTTGTTTCCCCTCGTTGTTGGCACTGGGTTGAGTTATGCTGGGAAGTCTAGTAATTGGCTAAATATTCAAGCATTTTTCTCCAATCTGGCATCTTGTGTCAAAATATTGCATATCTGTGCAAATAATGCAGTTAAGCGTTGAATTAACAAGAAGTGAAACTCATGAGGGGACTGGCTAAATCAGTACGTTTTCTCTCTTTTTTTTTTTTCTCAGTTTCCCAGCTGAAATAACTCAGTGGGCGCCGCGGTGTTCAGGTTCACTCAACAGACAGGCTCGCCTCAGGACATCAGGAATAATTAGCTGAAATCAACCTGACATCAATCACCCTCCTCTCACACACGCACAGGTCATCACCTTCTCCATGACCTTACATGCTAAACAGGCCGCTGTCACAACCTGTCGCAAGGCTCAATGGAGAAGGAGAGCGGAAGGGGGAGAAAGAGAAACTGACAGGGATGTTAAAGATGTGAGAGCAAAGGAGATCATGAAGTCGGGATGGTGATTCCTTTCATGTCGTCTAATCATGGTTACTCGAGATCTGATTTCAAAAGAGAGACTTTTTTACGCATACTGTCCTCCATTAAGAAATGGCTTCAAGTTTCAATTATAATAAAGCTTCTAAAAAACCTTCTGTTTTCATTTCTTTAAGGGTCATTGTAACGGATAATCATAGTGAGAATAATTGTGCAATTCCGTGATATATTCTGAGATGGTTATCGTACAGTGACAATTTCATACCCTGTGTGTGTGTGTGTGTGTGTGTGTGATCCATAATGTTCACTACTCTTATGGCGCGCAGAGCAAAGTTTGGATGAGCAGGCATGTGGAGAACGGAGGTGCGGAGTGTCAGATCCACGGAAAAGAGACGGCAAACTAGTTTGTAATTAAAGATTTAAAATTCACTCGTCACTTGCGGTGATTAACGGGGCTCAGCGGGCGGACATCTAAATCTTTAAATGCACAGGAGGGTGCAGATTCTAGAGATTATTTTTATAACATCTTAATTCTGATAGTAAGTTATTTAAAATTGCCTTAATATCGACAGAGGAAGAAACAATCATCGATCATCCCTTCAATCATCGACATCCGATCGCCAGTCAACACAAGCCTAACATGAAGGGAAGTAGGGAAGATTTAACATGAGCAAAAAAAAGAGAAAACACTGAGAAAAAACAGGTGTAGCTGTGTGTGCAAGCGTGGATGCTGTTGCCTTTTCTTCACCATCTATTCGCTTCAATTCAATGCAGTTTTCTTCTAACAGTTCGACAAAGTTTCATATACTTGAGGCATGAAGAGTATAACTTTTTTATTATATTATATTATAATTCATATAATTTACCTTACACTTGTCCAGGATTAAAAGTCACTTGTCTGGGTTTTAGTTAAGTTAATAAATGTAATTAGTTAATACAATTTGAAGGTATTCTACTGTACTGTGTTTTTATTTAAAAAGGGGAGCAGTTAAAATATTATCAAATAATCATCTTTGATCAAATAAAAGTTGACTTTCCCTTTAAATTTCTCAAAATGTGTTCAGTAAAACCAAATGGATCTGTGTTTAGTCACAGTCGGGACTTGGGTCTCCTTTTTTAAAATTAAAAAAAAAAACAGTACAGTAGAATAACTAATTATTGCTGAAATATGGCTCATTCTTCGTCCTTTTTGGCCACTTCCTTACACCACCAATAGACGAGCATCAAAACCCAAGCGGCGGCTTGACCGGGTTTTTGCAAACGTCGGCTCACTTGACACACAGTATTTTTTATTGTTTGTTTTTTTACTTTTAACTTGTCCGGTGGGGCAAGTACATTTTTCTTCCACTTGCCCCACAAAAAAAATCCACTTGTCCCAGACGAGCCTTAATGTCGAACCCTGGCTATAATGTTAAGTTATGGGCTAAGTCTATGGTTTTAGAAAATCACACACATTCACACACAGTCCAACACGGTCAGACAGAGACAAACACACCGGTGGACTCCAGAGACTGGCAGTCCCGACATGTCGGGGGGCTTGGCCCAAAAACATGGCGGCCTCTGCAATTAATTACACCATTCAAGAGAGGAACCGACCAATGGATCATCGCAGCCCCCCCTCCTTCCTCTGAGCTCAAGGACAGTAGGTCGAGTTTCTCTTTTACATGAGGGGGTGTCATCCCCGCTGACAGTGTCCACTGGTACGTGTGGGAATTCATATGAGTGCATACGTGTCACAGATAGCGTGTGGGGACAATGACCTCTGCTTTAAGGACAAGGAGTTTCATCCGTCTTGTCATCTTCCTCTTAAAGGGATAGTTTGGATGTTTTGAAGTGGAGTTGCATGAGGTACTTATTAGAGGTGGCAGGTAAGATTAACTTTAATGATCTCCGTGGGGAAATTGGGTCATTGCAGCAGCAAAGAATGGGATATAGGTGAGAATACAAAAAATAAATCGCCACCATCTGAGGGAAGCCTACTGTGACCAAATAGTTCTGGGACAAAAATAAATGATATGCTCCTAGTTAAGAGTAATTTTTAGACCTTGGTTTAGACAGTAGCTGTCATTGGGTATGATATGAATATGTCTGGTTTGAAATGTATGTGTATATATGTATGTATATGTGTATATATGTATGTATATGTGTGTGTATATGTATGTATGTACGTGTATGTATATAGTCTACATATATTTAAATTTACACATCTGGTCATTGTATATGGGTAATTGTTAGATAACTATAGGATATAATATATTATTGGCTTGTAATATAATATAATATAATATGAGATTATAATAGGATATAAATGTGGAACATTTATATAATAGGATAGATGATTATTAATTACTGAGAAGCAGAGGAGGTAGGATTGAATAAGTTATTGTTTTTTGTTGCTTTTTTTATTTAATTACTCACATGTTCGAAATAAAGATTTCATTCATTCAAATACTGATGTAATTACTTTTATATACTGTAGAGCATTTTTACTGTACACATTGGCAGACCTTTGCAGTTTTCACTTAAAGTGGGGGTGCTTACAAGTAGTAGATGGCGGTCGGCACGCCCCCAGTTTGGAGAAGCAGACGAG